>JAJLYB010000153.1:0-23947 GCA_030674245.1 Jamesozyma piceae
TTCTCATAATAAATTATGATGCCGTATGTTCTCTATTTCTTTTAGGGTTTACCATCATGTCAAATATATTTTTAGGTCTTCTTATTAATTCAAATATTGGTTAAATTCTCTTAATAATTTTAGGTCAAAATAGCATCAATTAAGTCTATACTTTTATGCTATTTTTCTTTGGTCAAAACTGGGTTACATTACAACAAATGCGTAGGAATATGATTCCTTGGCCCAGTTGGTTAAGGCACGGTGCTAATAACGCCGGGATCAGCGGTTCGATCCCGCTAGGAATCACTAAATAATTTTTATTGCCTCTTTCCTCCTACAAAATTAAAATTCCCATATTGTTTACTTGAGGAGATATACACATTCATTAATGCCATTACCAAATACGAGAATGCTATACTTGAATGGAAAAAGATGTTTCTCTAATTACGAAGGTTTTTGGAGTTTAAATAAAAGTAACAACCTTTTGTGAATTCGAGTGGGCTAATACGTATTCTAATTAAAAATAGAAGACACTACTGGAAGTAAATCTATTTATTTATATATAATACACATGGCTAAATGACCTACACACAATATATATCTATTAAATATTTTATCTTCTACCACCCTTTTTGCCACCTTTTTTACCAGTACCCGATTTTTGTTTTTTATAAAACTTTTCTTGAGCTGTAGTACGATCCTTTTGAGTCTTTTTATATGAACGAGAACCATCCTCTTCTATAGCTTCTTCTCTCTTTCTCTTCTTACTATTAATTTGTTTCTTCGTACTTGCCAATGCATTTATTAATTTTGCATTTTTCTTTTCTGCTTCAGTCTGAAACCATGTTCTTCTAGGCCTTGACTGAATTTCATCTTTATGTTTTAACATGTTTTCACCCTTTTTAAGTTGCATTTCAGCTCTAAGAATCTCCTTTTCTTGCTTTTCTTCTACTAAAATATCGTCAACTGTATCAGCATTCTTTTCTATTAACTTATTCGTCTCCTCAATTTGGATCCAATCAACGTTTCTACCCAAAGCTCTACCAGTTTGTTCTTTCTTGCCTAATTTGCTTACATCTTCTACACTCTTAATTGCATCTCTAACGACACTTCTATCTTGAGATGATTCGCCTACGAAAGTGACAGAACGCCCATCTCTACCAGCTCTTGCAGTACGACCGACTCTGTGTAAATAGATTTCATAACTTTTTGGCATATCATAATTAATGACAACCTCAATCTTTGGAATATCCAAACCTCTAGAGGCTAAATCTGTACAGATTAAAACAGGAACCTCTAAACTTTTAAATTTATTAACCGAATCTAAACGCTGTTCTTGGGATAAAGACCCATGTAATTCCGCAGCACTCATACCTAATAAACCAAGAATAATTCTTAATCTATGGGCAGCTTCTTTTCTTGCAACGAATACAACTATTCTCTTTTGGCTTGAACTGTCTAATTTTCTAACAAGATTATATAACAATGCAGGTTTCAAATGATCTCTCTTACGGATACGGACGAACTCTTGAGTTAATTTAGTAGCTGCCTGTTTTGGTGGGTCGATCATAACTCTAACTGGCTTTTTCAAAGATAAAGAAACTAGCTGTTTAATTTTGGAGTTCATGGTAGCAGAGAATAATAAGTTTTGTCTCTTTGTTGGCAACATCTGCATGATTTCACTCAACTCTTCCTGGAAACCTTCTTCTAACATTCTATCAGCTTCATCAATAACCAAAATTTCCACGGAATCAACGTTAAAACTTTGTGAGTTTCTAATATGATCGATAAATCTACCCGGAGTAGCAATAACAACATCAGGTCTTGCCTTTAAAGCTTGTTCTTGTTGTCTTAAATTCAAACCACCAACAGCTAAACCAAATGTTAAGTCATTTGCAAACTTACCGATCTTTTTACCAACATCAGAAATTTGAATTGCCAATTCACGGGTTGGGGTAAGGACAATAACTCTAGTTGATGCAACTTTAGAAGGCTTATACAATAAACGTTCAATAATTGGAATCATAAATGCAGCAGTTTTACCGGAACCTGTAACGGCACCGGCGATAATATCTTTACCTAACAATGCAATAGGTATAGTAGCATTCTGAATTGGAGATGGTGCAGTATAACCTAAACTACTCAAACCCTTTAAGACTGGACGAGACAATGATAGACTGTTAAAAGTTTTGTGAGTTTGACTTTTAGCTTCATCAGCTTCGCTTTCTGGGGCATAAAAATCAGCAATTGCTTCTGCTGTATCAGCATCTTCATTATCAAGATCCTCATTATCACTGGCTTGTAATTCACTCACTTCTTTATCGTCTTTGACATTTTCATCATCTTCATCATCATCTTCAACGCTTTCTGTTTTGGTGGCACCCATACCAAACCCATCCATTGCTAAGTCATCTTCATCTTCGTTATCATCTTCTTTTTCTTCCGATTCATGGTCATTGCTATTTTCACTTTCATTTTCCTCCTCACTTTCTCCGATATGGGCCATTTTAATCAAACCACCTTTTCTTCTAATAATCTTGTCTAGATCAACATCTTTTCTCACAGGCTCATCAGTGTCATTTGGTTTGTCACCTAAGAAATCCCATGATTGCAAATCTGCACTGTTAGCCATGTCATCATCATCCAAATCGAATTTAAAATTAGTATTCAAATCAGTGTGCACTTCTTCATCACGCCCATTCTTTATATTTTTGTTCTTATTGCTACCTTTCTTGTTCTTAACAACCTTTGATTCATTCTTTAAATTTATAGTTTCGTCGTCTGACGCATCTAAATCAGGAACGTCAGATTCACTATCACTGATAGTTGGAACAAAATCCAAAGCGTTGAATTTCTTTAAAGTTGGAGCCATTCTTATGTATTCTTCTTTTACTCAAGAATTTGCTCTATAAAAACGTTGAATATTGAATAATGTTCGAATATTATCTCATTCATAATTAATATGTATTGTATTTAACTTGAAAATTTATTCAACCTCATCGCATCGCTCCGTTCAACTCTAAAATTTGTTTTCAATTTGAAAAATTTTCTAAGCGTACTTGGTGATAAGATCACGTGAAACATAATTTTGAGATAAACACAAAGTATACATAACTATAATTTATTAAATGATTCCATTCTAAGCATTACAGAGGATATGTAATGTTTGTACTCATGTATGAAACTATACCCTAATTTGGTAAAACTCCCAGTATGAGAGGTATATTGTTGTTTGACCAGTAATTATATATTTCAATTATAAGAAAACAGTATATATTCATGAATCTTAACTCGTTAATCCGGCTAAATGGCAAATAATAATACTATACCCTGTAAGAACGGAGTATTGTTACATATACTAATGATTGTTTCCTTTAACAACACAAGCGTGATTAGAGTTCAATAATGAACCAAATCATGCCTTATTTTAGTTTTACGCACATACACCCTTGTATTAGTAATGTTTTACTGTATAGGATTTTTCTCGCTTTTCATAGTAATTTAATTTGCTCGCTTTAACCCCCAAAAAATAATTCGTGATGGATGTAATGGAAGGTTCATACACATATATATACACACTTAATAAATGTTGGTTATAATAAACATACAACGTCCAACATACACTTGAGTAATCACAACAACAACAAACTTAAAACTATAAAAAAACTATAAAAATAATGTCTGAAAAAGCCAATACAAAACCAGCTCAAGGAGAAAACAAACCAAAGCCATGCTGTGTGTGTAAAGAAGAAAAAGAGGCCAGAGATCAATGCTTATTGTTCAATGGTACCGAGGGTAAGAGCTCTGAAAAATGTAACGAATTCATCGAGAAGTATAAGTTATGCATGAAGGGTTATGGTTTTGAAATATAAGCAAACCAGTATCACTTTCATATTTTATACCTGTCTATAGTTGGTAAATATTCATGAGTAATCTAATCATCAACAGAGAAACAAGATTATAAGAACTTGTATATAACTCTATAATTTAACTAATGTGTATGCTATGCGATATGTTTCGATTTTATTTGATAATGAAATTATAAAAATTAGAATAAACAAATGATTAAGTTATATAAACTGTGGATTGAGACAAAAATCGTGTCTGATTCAATATTCCTTAAAATCAAGCCAAGACGTCTGGTTTTGGGTCATTATAAGCATATTCGTCCTTTGAAAACTTCAGGTTCTCAGCAATTGGCTTACCAACTCTTTCTATGGCGTCAGTTGCCCAAAGAACATCTAAATGAGAATATTCATCAATATACCAAATTTTATAATTTAGATTGTTCTCATGGTTAATGAAATGATTAATTAATCGTTCACCATCTACTAGTCTATCCTGCTTTGGAACAAATAATAAAATGTTTGGGTTGGAATCCTTATCATTTGGGTTAAATTTATCAAACCATGCTGAGTGTTCCGGGAAGATAAGGTCTGGGTTAGTCTTAAAGCTAATTTTATTTGGGTCTGAACTTAACCACCATTTCATTAACTTCACAGAAACATAGACAGGTGAAAATAGGAAATGTCTGTTTCTTAAATTAGAGCCTCCCCATAAGGAATCATTCCAGTCAAACAAGTAATTGAACATGGCGTAACATATAAATGAAAATAATGCCTTACCAACAACTAGATTTCTAACAATCATCATCACTCTTAAAAAACACTTATTACCGAAGATAAATTTGTTATCTATACCCATTGACAATAACATAAGCACCACGTTATCAGTTAATAAAGGACCTGGGTAACATGCTGGTGCTAATGCAACAAAATTATCAATATCATTAACAATATCGTTATAGTTATTAAGTAACGCCAGGGAGATTTGAGTTGTACCTTGAGAATGACCAACCAGTGAAATTTTTTTAAAATTTGTTTTAGCTTTAACAAATTCTACCATAGTGACAAGGTCATATTTTGCCATTTCATTAATATCCCAATCCCAATATTTTTCATCATTGGCCTCTGTAGTAAAACCTATTCTATTATTGCCTAGCCAAATATCATAACCCAATGAATATAGATAATATGCTATCGAGTTCTTACCACCAGAGGCAAATGAACCTGAACTTTGCATTAGTCCATGGATCATCAGTATTGGTTTACGCCTGACTGTTTCATTATCAGGGTGTTTGAAGTGCCACACATCTAATGTGAAGTTATCTTCAGTCTTGATTTTAAATTCTTCGATTTCAACGTTAAATAGGTTGTAATAATAATTCAAGGATGGCACTAGTTCAGTTTCCAACGCATTTGCCCTATGCTCGAGGTGTCTCTTCTTTATATCGTCATAATTCTTCTTTAAACCTTGAACTTCTTTATCATCATGTATTATTCGGTTTGAACAGTGATCAATTTTTGTCCTTGAACTCCTGGTATCTCGATGATCTGGTTCTGTTTCAAATAATGTGGTTGAATAATGATGCACCATAGCTAGCACCAGTACGATTCCCATAAAGGAATTTAGTATCGTTGACGATATCAAACGACGCATTAGATTTAGTATAGAACGAATGAACATAATAAAATATAGGGATATAGGGATATATGTGGATGTGAATATATGGATATAATTCTGATGCTAATATAAAGAAACAAGTATGGATTAAATGATTATTTTGGTGAATGAATATGGCGCAGAACCCTTCGACTATGAAAACTAACAAAGAAACAAATGGATTAATAATAGCTTGGCTACTTGCTGATTATCTGGTAAATTCTATTAAAATAACAGTATAAATGGATGTATATATATAATATATGTAATATACAATCTGTAATGGAGTTTACCAATTAAATAATCAAATTATAGTAAAAGTTCCTGTGGACAGATAGTTTCTTTTTTTCTTCCGATTGTATTGCAATCGACTTTCCTGCAATATTTTTCACAGTACAAAAGTTTCGCGATCTTGAGAGTTTCGTATTGTTCTGCACAGTTATTGTGTCGTTTAATAATATTTTATATACGGTAGGACACAAGGCAAATAAGGACCTCTATCTCTCTGTCTCTGGGTTATCGGTATATAACTGTTTTGAATTATTAGTAATCTGGATGCATGTACACTAAGTCACAAGATAGCTTATATCGACACATGGGCTATGGTAATCCACACATCGAAACAATAATATGAGGAGAGTTTCTAGAGGCCCAGTTGGTATGATACCACAAAAATGTGATCCTTTTACGTTTATATGCGTGATTTCATTTGGCAGGAAAAAAGCTCAATCACTAGTGTGTTCTTGTGTCTTGTGAAAAGTAATTTGGCCCACAAAAAGAGAAAGATTTATCTGGATATTTTAGTTCTGGAACAGTAATCTTGATTTTTACCCAGACATTGGTTGAGTTGCATTGCTTGCCAGATTAATCATACGCTGGTCTATTTTGTACAGTCCATATCTTCCTAAAGATAATGGTTCAATGCTTCCAGATTCGTTAAACTATGTACATACATACATAGATACATACATAGATACATACATAGATACATAGATACATATATGTATATATAATTTATACATCCACTCATTACCTTTTGCGTTATGACCATGCGAAATTAAAACACACCAAATACTAGAAGGCTACTATGTCTATACTTCCTTCCAGAAATCCAGCATATCATTACTTCAGAACTTGGAGCGTGAATCTAGGGTGATACATAGGAAAATAATGATTTGCAAGTGTCCTCAAACCATAGATAATTCCAAAAAAATACAGACGATAGATTTACAAGAGGAGAAATGTTACACAACGTACTTACAACGCGTCTAACTCTGCGCTTGTAACATCTCTGACCTTCTTAGCACCTATAATTATTCAAAAATTTGGTTATCCTTACTTGAAAATTATATATTATATATCTTTACAGAAACAATCTTCAATTCTCAGAGAGCTGGAATTAAATATATAGTTGTTCAAGTCATAAAAACTTTCTCGCTGAAGCATAGTTACAAAATCGTTCACATATTGATAATTAGGGAATCATCAAACATCCATAAATAAAGTACAAAGAAACAGTGGTGCCTTGCAAATCACCTGTTCATTATTAGAACTACATTGATAATTATATTCCTCACCCACTTCACTTGTTTAGATTGAATTCATTTCCGCCTGTCAATACAACACATCACTGCAGGTTTATTCCCTTTTGGTTGGTCAGTTGCCCTCATCACAAACTCAGTAGAAAAAACGTAGAGCACCAGAAACAAAAATAAAAAAAAATAAAAAAATTTTACCGGGAAGAAAAAGAACCAAAAGAATTTAATTTAATTTGCCCACCGTTAATTAAACGTCAAAAGGAAAAACAACCAGGACAAATATTTTAGACCTAGTTTTACTGCTGTCAACGCATCATTGAATATTCTTTACTACCGATATTTTTAAGTATCCCATATCATACTGTTGAAATATTTTAGTTTGTCGACAAATCATGGCAATACATATTTCTGATGATTTGACGTCTAATAAAACAAATTCGGATCTTTGGCATGACATAACATCAAACTATTTAAACAAATCAAATAATAATAGCAATAGCAATAGTGATATTAGTAATACTAATAATAACAGTAATAATAATATTAATAATAATAATAACAGCAGTAGAAATATTAACATTAATAGTAACACATCATCCAATATGGACGCTGAGTTAGCATCAATAGTTTCCTCGTTAAGTGCGTTATCTTATCCAGGTAACAACAACAAAAGCACCCCGGGCTCGATTAATCAACAGTTTGGTAGTTATAGAAGAAGTAGTTTTACTACTAGTGATATCGATTCGGAACTTTTAGGATTGAATAATTCTAATTCAAACAATACTACATCTACCAATAATTTATCAAATTTTGATTCTCCTATTCTCCAAAGGACTACACAGTCTGTTGGGAATGCACCACCATATACATCGAATATTTTTAACTATTCTAACAAGACATCCTCACTTTACAATAATAATGGTCCTACTTTAGAAAATTCAAATAGTTCAAAATCTGTCAGTTTTGAGCTTAACAACAATTCTAATGGTAATAGTAAGAACACTAGGATGAAACTATTGGGTCAATATTCAGCTAGTATTGCGGGTCCTATTTTACAAAAGGAAACATATCATTATTATAACAGTAATAACAATGATAACGAAACTGGCAGCATTCCACAATCAAATAACTCTACCAATTCAACTGGTAACATGGGCGGATTCTTCCAACAATTGGGTAAATCTCTGATTGAAGGTACCAAAGAATTAGAATTAGATGATGATGATAATAGACCTGGCATAAACAAAACCTTCTCAAACCCAAGTGTCAATAATATGGGATATATAAATGACAGCCAAGTTACGCTGGATCATTCAGCTAGATCTTCAGATATAGGTGAAAACTTAGACTATAATAGTAACGGAACTGCTCCTAACGATAACATATATACCAACCCAACTCAGAGAACGTTCATGAATGTTGAATCTGCACCTGTATTTAAGCCAAACTCCGAATACCAGCAACCAATGATACCAAATAACCAGTACTATTTTAACTACCAACATCAAATGTATAACACTGGCTTACCATATGGAAATATGCCTAATTTTCAACAATTCCCAGTTATGGGAGCTAACAATTTTATTCCTCAGGCAATGTATCCAGTAAATAATAATGATGAGGATGTCCAAAATGGTACTAATATTGAAAGAAATAACTGTGATAAAGGTAGTACTGATGTAGACGATGAGTCTAACAAGAATAACGGAGATACCCAAACAAAATTTCCACACTCTAATGATGAGCTACCTGTAAATAACCTCTCTCATATTCCAAATACAAATCAGCCACCTATGATTTTTATCCCACCACAAAGAACAGAAGATGGCTCTTATGCTTATATGCAAAACCCAAACATGACTTCACCTTCATATTATTTCAATAATAATGGCAACAATACTAATAATCCTGCTAATAATAATCATGTAAATAATTACAAAAATGGTAACAATAAAGTAAAGGGTAATTTTAAGGGCAATAAAAATGACAAAAATCAAAAATCAGGTCAACAAGTCAATCCCTATTTAGATCAACCTCAAAATAGTAATAACAATCCAAAACTTTCTAAACAAAACCAGGCAAATACATCTGCATCATTGTCTTCAGACGCAAACCAAAAATTTAATGAAGAAGATGCCTTAAATGGAGACGCTACTATTACTTCTAATAACGGAAATAATGGGAATAGCAAAAAGAAGAATCCTACTTCATCTCCTCAATCTCAACAGCAACAAGTGTACCACAGATCTGCACTACTAGAAGAAATCAGAACTTATTCTGCAAACAATGACAACAAGGATACGGGCAAAACGTATTCATTGAAGGATATCTTTGGACATACTTTAGAGTTTTGCAAAGATCAATATGGTTCAAGATTTATTCAAAAAGAATTGGCCATCGCTTCACCATCTGAAAGAGAAGTTTTATTTAATGAAATTAGAGACCAAGCTGTTATGTTATCAAATGATGTCTTTGGTAACTATGTTATCCAGAAATTCTTTGAATATGGTTCGAAGACACAAAAGGATATCTTGATTGAACAATTCAAAGGTAGAATGAAGGAATTATCAATGCAAATGTATGCTTGCAGAGTTATCCAAAAGGCCTTGGAATTCATTGATGCTGACCAAAGAATTGATTTAATCGATGAATTGAAAGGTTGTGTCTTAAAAATGATTAAAGACCAAAATGGTAACCATGTCATTCAAAAAGCAATCGAATGTATTCCAATCGAATTATTACCATTTGTCTTAAAATCATTAATTGGTCATATTTACCACCTTTCTACACATTCTTATGGTTGCCGTGTTGTTCAAAGATTATTAGAATTTGGATCAGTTGATGATCAAAAGGCAATTTTGAACGAATTAAAGGATTTTATTCCTTATTTAATCCAAGATCAATATGGTAACTACGTTATTCAATATATTTTACAACATGGTTCTGACAAGGATTCTTCGATTTATATGATAAACACAAAACAAGAAATCATCAATATTGTATCTCAAAACGTTGTAGAGTTTTCAAAACACAAGTTTGCATCAAACGTAGTTGAAAAAGCTGTCTTATACGGTACTGACGATCAAAGAAATGCAGTGATATCTAAGATTTTACCAAAAGACAAAATCCATGCTGCAAACTTGGAAGATAATGCTCCAATGATTTTAATGATGAGGGATCAATTTGCAAATTATGTTGTTCAAAAATTAGTTACTGTTACAGATGGCGAAGGTAAAAAATTAATTGTTATTGCAATTAGGGCCTACCTGGATAAATTGAATAAATCAAATTCGTTAGGTAATAGGCACCTAGCTAGTGTAGAGAAATTAGCCACCTTAGTTGAATCAGTTGAAATTTAAATTTAACATAATTTAGGTTCAGACTTTTATGTTCCTTTTTGCATATTAGCGCCGTATCTATATATCTATTTAGGTATTCTTTGTTGTTGATCACATTCTAGATGTTTTTTCCTTTATTTATATGTATTCTATGTAGATACGCATACTATTCTATGCATTTTTTTAAAACATTAGTTTTGCTAACTGCTTTTATATATTACTTTAAGCTTATTTGATATCCATATCTTTAGTCATATAAAGTGGAGATTATGTTTCTTTTAACAAATAAATGTATGTTCATAATTATATATATCAACCTATTAATGCATAACTGAATGTCCATGCCATAACAAACCCCAAAAATTCTCTCATAAAGTTCTCAAATATTAAATCATTAATATAATTTTCATAAAAACTGCTTGGCTGACATCCACATATCCAAACAATATATAACAAACAGCTCAAAAGATAAACAACTATGAAACTGAGAAATCCTGAAAAAGACTCCAATTGTAAAATACCAGTAACTACCCCACATGCTAAAGTAATCTTATCCAACAATGTTAGAAATTCTTTCTTATTACTTTGTATATTGGTAGCAGACTTAACAACCTTACTAAATTCATCTTTTCCTGCCATTATATGATTTCTTAATTTTAAAAACTTTAATAGTGTCCCAATTCTAATTATTTGAGTTATATAATTTTCACGACTATACAATATTATAGTTCAATTAAAGGTCTCTAGCGTTGAATGATTTAATCATCTCAGCTGATTATATATGCTCTTGTTTCTATTCCCTTTTAATTGAACATTATTCAATTTTCCGCTTATTTTAAAAAACGCTTAAGTAATAAAAGGCGGGTAATTATTTTCATTTTTGGAAACGATTCTGCGATCGCCATTCATCAAAAAATTTTCAGTCTCATCGATTTTTATTTCACTATCTAATGTTAATAGCAGTGTAGTTTTAGAGCATCAAATTCATTCAAATCAAGAATACAAGCTACAAAGCATTCACTATGCCATCTCAACTAGAAGAATTAGTTTCATTTTTACATTCTCCCCAGCCAGCTGTAAGACAGATTGCACTAGATAACTTAGTTGGGTTTAGTACTGGACCATCAGCTAGTATCTTCAAGTATGATAACTTCACAGCCATCACTGATTTGAAAAATTTAGCACAAGAAAAATCCAAGATATTGGGTCAACAAGCTATTACTATCCTCGTCAATCTATGTGATAATTTGGAAATGAGACGCCGTATAGGTAATGACATACCATTTTTGAAATTTTTAATTAATCAAATTATAAATTTAGATAACATGAACACTGACATTATGTGTATATTATTAAGTAATTTAGCTAAGGAAGAATATATTACTTGCGTCTTTGATATGGTTATCGATTCTGATAATTTAAAGGATAATGCCAGGGATGTCTTTAAGAGTAACAAAGTTATGGATTGTTTAATGGATTGTTTCGTTAAAGGTTGTGATAGAAAATTGAACAAGTATGCGAATTTTGACTATTTGGCTTATTTCTTCGCAGATATTGCTAGGTTTAAGAGAGGTAGAGAATATTTCATTCAACAACAAGAATATGACGGCGTAGTACCAATCTCAAAGTTATTAGTATTTACTGAGAAGTATGATTCTAAGACAAGAAGAGAAGGTGTTGCATCTACAATTAAAAACTCTTTGTTTGACTCAGAATCACACGAACGTATTTTAAAGGATGAAGATATTAATTTGTTACCATATATTCTTCTACCAATAACTAATGCAAAGGATTCTGAAATTGACGAAGAAGATATGTTTAACTTACCTGATGAGTTGCAATTATTACCGGAGGATAAGAAGCGTGATCCAGTTAACTCTATTATATGCAATCACTTGGAAAGTATATTATTACTATGTACAACACAAGTAGCCAGAGAATACTTGAGAAGTAAATCTGTTTACCCATTAGTAAGGGAATTACATAAAAATGTTGAAGATGAAGATATCGGTGAGCTATGTTATAGAATCGTCAATGTGCTAATGAGAGGAGAACCAGGATTAGGACCAGTAGAAGAAATGCCAGTGAAGAGCGCTGATGATGGTTTAGAATACCCAGAAGAAAATAAAAAAGATGATGATGAAGACGAAGATGACGAAGATGATGAAGCGATGATTGAAGTTGTATAATAAAAGCTTTTAGTATAAAATATTATATAGAGTTTGAATTACAAATAAAAATATCTGACTATATTTTTTTAACTACTCAAGTATAATTTAATGATGCACATGGGATAATATAGAAACTGTTCCGTTAATCCTCAAATGAATGTCAAGGAAAATAAATATGTAAAAAGAAAACCCGTTTATCATTATTTATAATAAAAAAAGAAAATATTGTGTACTTACTGTCTCTATTTCTTTAGTTCCATATGCTCCTTATCCACTTTCCTACAAAGTTTCTTAACAATCTCAAACATCCGTTTCTTATTCTCTGGGCCTGGGTATTTTCTCCTGATAGTCTTACCAAACTCTTTAACATTAACAACACCATCTCCAACCGCGTCAATAATGTCTTGCTCAGTTATCAGAGGTACTGAACTAGAATCTGGCTCTAATTTAATCTTCTTGCTTGGTGATTCTTCTTTAATATTTGGAGCTGGCGAATCTGCTTTGGGCAAAATTTTACCTCCATCTTCAATATCAGTTTCGCGTGAACGTTTCTTTGCACTATTTGGGTTCCATTCGCCAATTGTGAAGTTACTTAAAATATTCTTATCACTCTTTAGAATAATAATGCAGTCTTTGATACTTTTGACTGTAATTCTTGGTTTCAATACTGTAGAGTCAGCCTCCTCGCTCTTTACAGCTGTTGCGTTTTTATTTACAGAAGAAGGATTTTCTTTATTTTTATCTTGCTCAGTATCCTCACCTTCTTCCTTCTTGATATCAGCCTTCTTTTCTTCGCTATTTTCCAAATCAGACTCTGACAAATAAGGGTTTATTTCATCATCATCTGATGAATACAATGCAGCCAATTCAGTCTTTTGTAGTGCTTTCTTGATCCGTTCTCCCTCAATATCAATCTTTTTGTCGTTAAACAGATCGTCCTCTTCACCTTCTGGAATTTGTTCATCATCACGTAAACCCATTGCATTTGCCTGCAACATTTCCTTCTTTATTCTTAATTCTGATTCCTTGTTTTCTTGTTCATTACCATCAATTATCGGTGCTTCTTCGTCATCAGCAAACTCTTCATCGTAATCTAGTTCAACCTCAGAGTTGTCATCATGTTCTTCCTCGTCATCACCCGCTACACTACGCTGATCTGACACAGCTTTTAGTCTTCTCTTTGTTCTGTCATATCTTGTTGTTGTTGTACCGATATTATCTAGATGTTTCATTAACCAACGAGGTACTTCACCACTTTTCTTGTCCATTCTTTTCTCGGCTTCTTCAATTGTTAAAGTAGCATATTTATTTCTTGCGGTGAATTTATAGACTTTATCTGCAGGGATCATTGTGAAACTACCGTCATCTTCAACAGTCAACATCACATATGAGTCCGAATTACCAGCTTCATATGACCCTACCCATGTGTTATACCCATCGAAATCTTCCATAACCCACGGGTAAAATTCTTCAAATCTTAATTTTTTAGCATTTTCATCCAAAACCTTTAATTGACGTGTCTTTCTCTTTGAGTTAGTTCTTCTGGCACGACCACCTCCATCTGGTGCGACGTCTGCTAATGGATCCATTGTACCTGGCTCGAGCCCTGGCTCTGGTTCTTCCTGACCATCATACTTTACCATACCTACCTTTTCAGGATGTTCGGAAATACCCGCTTCTTCTAATTGAGTGATCATTGGAGTAATGTGATTAGGTTCATTTGAATTTTCACCATTTACGAGTTCATTATTATTGGTAATGCCAGCTTCAGTAGCCTCCGCTGAGGGTTCGGTTGAAGCGGTCGCTGCTGTTGCTGGAACTGATGTTGCTGTTACTAACGGTGGAACAGAGGTAGAAGTAGAAGAAGCTGACATTGTTGTAGATGAGACATTGTTGGCGAGTGGAGTTGGAGTTGGAGTAGCAGTATTTGAAAACGGCTTGTTCATGGCACCCTTATTATTTGCGATATGATTTGATCCATTGAGCAAACTAGCTTTGTCTTGTTCCTGGGTTTTCTTATAGTCTGATATTTCCTTTTGTCTCTGAACAATTTCTGCTCTTGTCAGTTGAAATTGTAAGTTCCTTGTATCCTTTCTGTGCAATCTAATAGGCTGGTGGAAGGATTTAGTAGGTTCAATCTTTTTTTTACTTTGGAACTTCAATAAATGAGTTCTCATATTTTCCAGACTCTCCTTAGAAACTGCTCTAAGTGGGAACTCGTTAAATTCTTCATCCGACTCGTCTCTCTTCTTTATCTTCCCATTTGTACCAATTTCAACACTTAGTAACTTCTTTGCCTTAGCCTCTAGTAAATCAGGGTCTTCCTTCTTTACAGAGACCGGATTAGGAGAATTCTTGACATTATTTCTTGCTCTTAAAAAATTTCTCTTGTATTTATCACGTTTAATGAACGGTGAAGCATGACTAATGGGAGCACCATTCTGATTCATACCGGTTCCACCACCTCTATTGGAAGACATGATTCTAAAGATGTAATAGTTTTTTCTTTAATAACTAAGTCCGTATTTACTAGTAATGATGCAACACTACTATTTTCTTATAGTTTCCCTTGCTTTCCTTTCTTCCCTTTCCTGTCCTTTCCTTTAAATCTTCCCTGTCTAGTTTATTCAATCAAATATAATTATTTTTTCACTGTGTTTAGAAAAACGAGCAAGAACACAGGAAAAGCAATATGTGTGTGCTAATCACGATATACGGGTAACGCTTACCAGGTATTTTGTTCCATCCAGTTCCATCACTGTGCGGGTCCGTTGTAAAGGCTGAAAGTGAGACAGAGCGAATGGTGGGCACTGGACGTAGGTGGTGAAATTTATATAACCCATCTTGTGATGATTAGCTTGATTAGAACAAGGAACACAACAATACTTCGTTTCAAAGATAGTTCAAGCAAAGAAGAAAGATTGTAACCCAACAATTCATATATATACAGAATCATACATTAATCACGTGGCGTACTTTCTTAAAAATAGTAGTCATATAAGCAGTATTTTGAACGTATTATTGTTCTGTTAGATTACCTCATCAAATCCATTAGAAACCAATTTTTAGAATTTTAAGTTAACTAGGGACATTCCATTTCCTACTATTATAAATAAACCAACAGTCTGGAACGGTTATTTTTCAGGCATATAAGTAACTATTACATTTACAGATATTCAGAAAAGAAAAAATAAGGAATAAGAAAAAAAAATGCTTAATTCACCAGAATCACAGGAACTGAGAGATTTAGTGTACAGAACTCTACGAACCACTCATAACCTTGAACCATTCAAGCATCCAAGAGGTCCTTCTGAAAGGATCACTATGGACCACAACTTGAAACACTATATCTTTAAATTTCTATATTTTGTTATATCAGAAAATGGTGCAAAACTGAAATATTTGTTTCCAGACAAGAAAAACTATCCAACATCACTTGATGAAATTATTGATTCAATCGGGCCTTCTGATAACACTGAAGCAACTAAAATTCCAGAACCATTTTATAAAATCAGCAATACACACAACAACCGTAAGAATTTCTCCAAACATGAAGGCAGAAATTGTGGTAGGAAATTCAAGATCGGTGAACCACTATATAGATGTCACGAATGTGGGTTTGACGATACTTGTGTTCTCTGTATCCACTGTTTCAACCCAAAAGACCACGAAACCCATCATATTTACACAGATATATGTAATGATTTCACAAGCGGAATCTGTGATTGTGGTGATGAAGAAGCTTGGAAAAGTGAATTACATTGTAAAGCAAATGAATGTGATAATGAACAAGACGATTCAATTGCAGAGGAACTGGAAGACTCCTCGTACGATGAAACTGCTTTGAAAATTGTACTTTCCGAAGTATTTGACTATTTTATTGATCTATTTAATCAAAATTTTGAACCATTGCCAACTTTCACAAAAGATATTACATTAAAATTAAGAGAAATGATTCAAAAGAACCAAATTAACGAAAAAATGGAATTTCTCAACGATATGACCTACGAGAATGAGTACATACAGGAAGCTAAAGAACAAGGCTCTCAAGGTTACACAGTAATGATCTACAATGATGAATACCATAACTATTCGCAGGCTACGATGGCATTAAGACAAGGTGTACCGGATAATATTCATACTGATATTCTAACTTCAAAAATTGACAGTGAAGGTAGAGCAATGCTAAAGTGCTCAACAGATGTAGAATCCCTAATGGATGGATTTTTTGCAGTTCAAACAAATGGCCTAAGTGCTACCTTGACTTCTTGGTCTGAATATATCCATCAAGAGACATGTAAGTACATCACACAGTGGCTGAATCATTGTCTAAGTATCCCAGATTCAAAATTTCAGACACTGTTCAGAGATGCGTTGGGTAATGTATTATGTTCAGAAACTGAAAGTATTAGCACAAATAAGGATATTATACCTATCATCGAAAAATATTTTAGCAGCAAAATGAACGGCAATGACCCTTATAGATATGCAGACTTGTCTCTTTTGAATAATGAAAACAAGATACCATTGGGGCATCACAAAACTTTACCTGAATCGAGTTTATATTCGATCTCGACAATTCTCAACAAAGTTGGCACCGTAACAGATAAGAAATATTCAAATACCAGATTACAATACATCCTATACTTTGATAACAGGTTTTGGAAGAGATTAAGAAAAGATCTTCAAAATGTAATCATACCAACATTAGCATCATCAATCATGTACAAGCCAATATTTTGTGAACAAGTGGTGGAAATATTCAATCACATAACTCGATCTATCACATATATGGATAGAGAACCACAATTAACTGCATTAAGAGAATGTGTGGTTCAATTATTCACATGCCCTACAAATGCAATGATGATTTTTGAAAGTGAACATGGATACTTCATTGATATCATATGGTCCATTATTGATGTATTTGTAGAATTCTGCAAAATAGAGCTTGGTAAACTAATTTGGCAAAGAGTACAAAAGAGTAACCCAACCAAAAGTTATAGTATATCTTTGAAGCAAGGACTTTACACGATCGAAACTTTACTAAGTAAAAACAGTAATCCAAATATATTAATGCTACCAAAAGAATTTATCTCCATTGTAACTTTATGTAAATTATTCAACGGTGCTTGGAAAATCAAACGTAAGGAAGGTGAACATGTTTTACACGAGGACCAACATTTCATACCGTACTTAGAATATACAACCTCTATCTATTCCATTATTCAAACAATCGAAAATTCCTTGATAGATCATGGCTTTGATGAGAACTTGTTGCTGAATGCTATCAAATTGATAAGTTCATTTTTAAGCAATAATTCGTTGACTTATAAATTGATCCATGAGTCTCATGAAGTTATCAAATTTTGTGTCAGTACAGAAAGAGTAGCCTTCATGAATCCTATCCAAACATTTTTCTCATTCTTAATTGAAAATGTTCCCTTAATTAAGGCGTATGAAGCTGTTGTGTACCAAGATGCATCATCTATTACTCCACCACCTCCAGTTGAATACGCCTCGGTTACGAATTTAAGAGACGCTTTAGAAGCACAGGCGCCAGAAAGTTTTGATTTCCTGAAGATATCAGATTTTTCTCTAAGATCAGTTGTATTATGTTCTCAAATAGCTGCTGGCTACTGGGTTAGAAACGGGATGTCGGTTCTACATCAAGCATCGTATTACAAGAATAACCCTGAATTAAACACATATTCAAGAGATATCCATTTAAACCAATTATCGTTTCTCTGGGAGATTGACGATATTCCAAGAGTTATTTATAACATGCTGGATAGGTGGGAACTGTTAGATTGGTTCAATGGGGAAGTTCCTTTTAACAAGACTGTCTATGGAGATAAAGCATCCTTAATTATTCAACATTTTATTGCATATGTATATGAAATTCTAACAGAAAGACAGTTTTTTCAAACTTTTACATCCTCAGATGAGAGCAAGATGTATCAAATTAAGAACTCTATTGTCTACAACTTATACACCAAGCCACTTTCATACTCGAAACTTTTAAGGCTGGTGCCTGATTATTTGACCGAAAATACGACAGATTTTGATATTGCCTTAAATGAGGTCTCTGTTTTCATTGAACCAACTGGCTTAGCTGATAATGGTGTGTTTAAATTAAAGGAATCTTTGTATAGTAAGATAGATCCTTTAAAATTGTTAAATTTAGGAAACGAGTTTGAAAGTAGTGCTATTATTATTAAGACACACCTAACCAAAAATAAGACAGAGGATATTTCTAATATAATTTTGCAACCACAAATTACCTCGCCTAAGCATTTAGATGCAAACGCAAAATTGTTAGGTTCTTTCACTAGGCACAGTATTTTTGCGAAGCTTATATATAAATTATTACAAGTGTGTCTAGATTCTCAAGATGGCACATTCTTAAATGAGTTACTCCATCTAATACATGGTGTTTTTAAGGATGATGAACTAGTTAATGGCAAGTCATCTATACCAGATGTCTACCTTTCAAAACCAATCTGTAACCTACTATTAACAATTTCAAATTCCAGTAGTGATATCTTTTCGGAGCATATTATTAGTAAGGCCGATTATTTATTAAAGAGAATGATAATTAAAAGATCAGATGAAGTTTTTGCATCATTAACTGCAGGTTTTGGCAGTCAAACTATTGAAGATTACAAAGCTAAAAAATTAAATGAAGGTATTAATTTAGAGGAAACTGAAAAGGAAAGAAAGAAAAGATTAGCCAAAAAACACCAAGAGAGACTAATGGCAAAATTCAATAATCAACAAACTAAATTCATGAAAGAAAATGAATCTGAGTTTGGTGCTAAAGGCAACACGGGAAACATTGAAGAAGATGGCGATATTGATATGATGGATGGTGAAAAGATAGCGGAAGTTGGGGACTTTACGTGCTCTTTATGTCAAGATGAGTCTTCCCCTGATCTATTTGTTATCCCAGCATATCATGATTTTACCCCTATTTTCAGAACAGGTAATTTTATGGATCCAAAGGAAATTATGTATAAATGGAACGGATTTTACAATCACGATGAAGAGGCAGTAGTTCTCCAAGATGTTAGCATCAAGACTTTAAAGGATGATAGTACATATAATAATAGAAAGGTATTTGTTTCATGTAACCATCATATCCATCAAGGTTGTTTTAGGCGATACATTCAAAAGAAACGGTTTTCTTCCACTGCATTTATTTGTCCCTTGTGTCAATCATTTTCTAATTGTGTGTTGGCTGTTCATCCTACACATAACTATGACATGTCTTTAGATCATATAATTGGCCAAGAATCAACTTTATCTGCAATGAATAAAGCATTGAAACCATTAAGTGCGAAACAAACTAAGGATCTTTACTCAATATTTGACTCTATTTTATCAGATTCACAATCATTTAATAAATTTTTCCATAGATCATTTGATTATTCCAAGGCGGATGTTGGATTTGTTCTAACAGAGTATTGGGCAAACACTATCTCAATGCTTGAAATTGCATCAAGAACTGATACAAATCCACATCAATCATTCATGGTAGGCAGAGAACAAAAGTTCAAGACCTTAAAAAATATTCTAACCTTCATATCTTTACTGTATTCTGTTCATGGAGCACCAGGCGATGTTCCACTCACGATAAGTAATTCTTCTCTTGAATATACCCATATTAATCAATTATTCCAATATATCGTTAAGGAAACAATTTATACTGGTGGCGGTATGGGTGACGTTGTTAAAGAGGCGCTGAGTACATATGCCTTTCAATTCTTACAAAAGTTTTTTAAACAAGTTAATGTTTCAGATATAGACACGTTGGAGGGAAAACTTGAGAAAGAAGGTGAACTATTTGAAACAACATTCCAAAGTACCGTTCTTGAGAATACGTTTCTTTCGGAACTTAAACCAGAATTCCATGCAGAGTTATCGGAAAATAGAATGAATAAACTTCAATTGATAGCATTTACAACTTTTGGACGAACCATTTTACCGACCTTGAGAAGATGCCTAATTATGTTGAAAGTGGTCAATATGCTAGTCAATTCATCAGACAATGAAAAATGCATAATTAATGATATTGATATAGAAACTGATTTGATACCTGAAGATAACTCAAGCATCGAATCGATAATTAATAGGATGCTATTTTTAGTGACTGGTGGAGCTACTTTTACAGACATCTTAAAATTCAAGGATTATAGTTTATGCACGCTTGACCCATACTTGGAAAATATACCTTATGAGTACAATGGCATCGTTAAACTGATAGACTTACCAAAACTACTGAATAGTTATGTCACGAATACAAAGGAATTCAAGCTACGTGAGGAAAATCAGCACATAAGAAATTCAACTAATAGGTTAGATTTTAAGATTTGTTTAACTTGTGGTGTCAAAATTCATTTAAGATCCGATAGGCATGAAATGACAAGGCATTTATCGAACCATTGTTTTAAATCATTCGGCGCATTTTTAATTCCAAACTCTTCTGAAGTTTGTTTATTCTTAACTAATCCCCCTTCGAATATTTTCGTTGCTGCGCCATATTTAAACTCACATGGTGAAGTTGGAAGAAATGCGATGAAATGTGGTGACTTGACAACGTTAAATCTGAAAAGATATGAACATTTGAATAAACTATGGATCAATAATGAAATTCCCGGTTATATAAGTAGGGTTATGGGAGATGAATTTAGGGTGAGTATATTATCCAATGGCTTTTTGTTTTCATTTAATCGCGACCCTAGAACAAGAAGAGCTCCGCCTATGGGACCAATTAATGCCACAGATGAAGATGATGGGGAATCTGAAGAGTTTTACAGCGAGGGAGAAGATCAATTCTCAGCTGAAGAAATGGAAGGCGAGGGAGCAAGGTTTACTAACCCCAATGCTCCTGGGGGAGATGTCCGTGATTTCTTCCAAATTTTTGAAACTGTTAGAAACGTCATGGAAAATGGTGGTAACGTAAATGATGAAGGTGTTGATCTGACTACACCATTCTTACAATTCTTTGGGCCCCAATTCAGAGGACGTGGAAATGAAGAAGAGGAAAACGATCAAGAACTGGAAAACCAAAATAATGACAGCGACAACGTCGGAGATGACGATGCTGCATGGTAATCAGTTAATTATATAATTAAATTTAAACTACTCTAAATTATATTTATCTATAGAGCTATTTATTGTTTAATAGATTATGAAACGAACTTGGCTATTATAGTATGTAAAAACTAATGTCATCTTTAACGAACCAATTAGAATGAAGGTCTCTACTTCACCGAATTGTCCGGCAGGTTCAAATTGGTTTCGCTTTTGCAAGTATAACGGAGATTAGTACAGCTTGAAAATCCAAATACACATGCAAGAAAATTTCAATATATAATAAATAAATATAACTTGTTATATATACACTAATCCTTCAGTCATAGATATATCTAAGAAAATCGTATACTGAGGTATTTACACAGTGAGAGATCCCCAATTACGATAAATATTATTTTTACCAAACTATTATAAAATGGTATGCGGAAAACTATTCTTAATAGAATTTTTTAGGGAGATAAACAAATGAACAAAATTTACTAACTTATACAACTGATATATTATTAATATTACCAATTGCATATAGTCATTTGCTACACTAAATAAAGTATTATTCAAGAGAAATTCCATTTTTGTTGGTGCCATTTTCGTAGGTGCATTCGTTTTCGAAAGTACATTTGATACTGCTGTTACAAAATGGTATGAAAATTACAACAGAGGAAAGTTATGGGTTGATGTTAAAGCCCGTATAGCTGCGGGTGGTGCGGATGATGATGAATAGATAGACAGCTACGTTTAGTTTTGTAGTACTAAGACTGTTTTTTTCATTAAAAACTAATGAATCATTTTAAACAAGCAAAAATTAGAAATCTCAGCCAATCGGGATGATTTTAAGAGTGGTTAAGCCAATACTATTTATTATTTATTCTTATATTTATTTTTAAGTCCATTTTTTATTTAAATTAATATACATCATTATTATTTTTAATATTTTGCTCAAGCATCATTAATATTTCGTGTTGATAAGTTACTTGTATAGTAAGATTAAGATGATTCAATCGAGATCAACAATAGTGGAGTCATATGTGGGACCTTGTCTATTGCCTTTTTGTTAAGTGTGCTGATTAGGTCAAAACTCTGGCACCTAGTAATATTTGTTACGAAAAGTCATGTAGTTTCCAAAAAGAATTTTTAATTATATATATATGAGTATATACAGGTTATACAAACCAAAGTAAGCCAAAAGGATCGCAGACGTGACACCAAACATGAATCAAATCTCCCCAGAGGTTGAAGCATCCTGGATTCTTGAAATGTAAGCCTTTGATATAATATTCCAACTTCTTAAATACTTGGCTAAACATTGGTCAACGCAGGCATCGTTATTGGCTGAATATGGAGAATTCAAACATTTCTCAAAGCAATTCTCAGAAACTTTACTAACTAATTCAGTGGCATTTGCAACAGCTAATTCTTGTTGAATTTGAGCCTTTAACTTTTGAGTTACAGGACTATTGCTTGAAACAGGGACAGCATCTATTGCTGTGTTATTGGTAGATACTGGTTCTTTACTACCACCGAAAAATGATCCTAATCCCATTTAATCTAATATAAAAAGGTATATGTTATTTATTGTATCTTTATATCAACTAAACTTAGTGCTTTATCTATTTGAACTTCCCTCTGCTCTTAATTGATGTTGAACTAGTTAATGTACTTAATTTTTCAACTTTTTTGAAGTTTATTTTCCCTGCTATTTTTCTTGCGTTCACTCGCACAATTTTTTAGGGTGCTTTCTTACAACAATATTCTATGTAACAGACACATAAGGTTAGCCATTAGTTGGAATCATTCAAGTTTTTACTAGTTAAAAAATTCTTTGTAGGCTTGGGGTGGAATAATATATCTATTAGCATAAATATTCTATAATGTAATATGCTGTTCCCTAGGTAATTAATTTCTTTGAAAATAATATCTGCCATGGTTCTTAACTAGTTTTCTTTCATGTTATGCAACTATTAGAGGTATTGATATGATCTGTGTCCCAATATTAGGCACATATTTAAGGCAGAAAAATAACTCTGACCCTAAATATTTTCCACATTGTTTATGTCTTAACAAACTTAAAATAATATCTTGATTAGGATTAGAACAATTAAAAAAAACTCTATTTAAGTATTCTGCTGAAACGGAGATTATATGGTACTATGAATATAATATGGGTGGTTTATAGGATATCAAGTTTAATACGAAGGTTACTAACAACCACGAACGCGATTGAAAACGAAACACGAAAATAAAACAATAGCATATAGAAAGTTATGAACGACACGAGTGTTCATATAAGGAAATCAATGTTTGACTACAAACAATTATCTTA
>JAJLYB010000154.1:0-23863 GCA_030674245.1 Jamesozyma piceae
ATTCTTAATTAATTTATTTATTTATTTATTTTACATAATTATTATTTTATAATAAACCGAACTTTTATACAAAGATTACAAGTAGTAAAAGATATTTACTTCCTCTTCTAACCTAAACTTACCTCGACATACACTAATCAATAATGATGCCTTCAACTAAGAATCAATCTTCTATCAGTGCATATACCTCTGAACGGTTTACCATCATGTCAAATATATTTTAGGTCTTCTTACTAATTCAAATACTGGTTAAATTCTCTTGATAATTTCAGATCAAAATAGCATCAATTATGTCTATATTTTTATACTATTTTTTCTTTGGTCAAAACCGGGTTACATATACAACAAAATATAAAAATATTGGAGGGTTGGCCGAGTGGTCTAAGGCGGCAGACTTAAGATCTGTTGGACGGTGTCCGCGCGAGTTCGAACCTCGCATCCTTCATTACTTTTTACTCTATTGATTATAAAGTTAGTTTTGTTTTCTTTTGGTAGAATGTTATTTTTGACTGTTTATTATAAATTCATGGTCACATTTTAGTCTATAGAACCATATACATTCTCCTTCTTCTTGGAATCATCTTAAAATAAATTTAAAGAATGAAAATCTATGTAAATTTTTTTATTAGAAAATAGATATCAATGATATTACCGTAAAGTCTTTGATTTTCTGATCCTTGCAATAGCATTTAAGCCTATAAATTTGCTAAAATAAATCATATTTAAAGTAGTAAAAATGAAATGAACGCCATTGATACAGAAAATTGTATATTCAAATTTATATTCAACGGACGGGATGTATTAAATATTAAATCGAAATTTCCTGCCTATTACTAGGTTGTATAGCAGGTTTTCTCAATAAGTTCAATTTTTATTGTTGAGTTATGTATATTATTATACCAAATTATGTATATATAAAGTGTTACAAATTCCTAGGACTGAAATTCAAGTATATGAGCGTTGTTTTCATATTGCAACAAAACTTTTACTGGATTATTATTAATATTGTTATCGTCATTAGCATCATCATTATTTGATCCAATGGAGCCATATAATAATTGAATAGATTTAATATTTGTCTTGTCCAAACTGTTATCTAATATAAATGTTTTTGCAATTGGTTTCCAAATCTTTTCAGGTTTATCAAAATGATAAAATTCTAATGTATACTTTGAATCCATTTGTTCAGAAACAACAACAAGGAACTTTCCAGTATAATCCATATCCCAAAATATGTTAGTATCTTTTGTAAATTCCAATGGCAGCACTGCTAGTGTTGAATGGTCATCCTTTCTTAAATCAAATGACATAATTTCATTCTCAGACTCAACAATCATCCAATATCCATTGCTAGAAAATTTAACTGACCCAACTGGGCCATTATTTTGAATTTCTTTCCCACACGTGAAATAAATTGGTTCATTGTCTGGTTTAGTGATATCTATTACTGAGATCTTTTGATTTTCAACCAGGGCTAATAATAAGCCATCTCTATGCAATGTTGCGCTTTTATAGTTATTATCTGGGGATCCCCAATTCAATACAATCTCTGTTTCCAGTGAACCTGAATGTTGGTCAGGTTGATCCTTAATACTTGTCAAGGTAATTTTGCCTGTTTTTTCCACAATTAAAATATATTGGTCTGACATAAGTTCATCTTGAGTTATAAGGATAGTATTCTTAAGATTGTTAATTTTTGTAATTAGCTTCGGGGAAGTTGTATTTTTGGATTCTCCATCAGTGTATGTTTGTCTATATACATCACCATTTGGCATTATAAAGAGATAATGTGACTTGTAAGTTGGGAATATGTGTGAAGCTTGTAGTTCTAGGTCTGCTGTAACTGGTTGCAGTGCCGTAGTGTATCCATCCAATAAGACAAGTTCATTAGTTGCATGTGATATTACCGTTATTCTCTTGGTGATAGGTGTGTGAAGTAAGAGTATCTGAGGTTGTAGTGGAAGATTATTATTTATTGTAAGTGTGGTTTTAAACTGATGGATCGTGGAAGGAATTGTAAAAGTTAAATTTTTAGATTTGCGATCTTTATCAGCTGCTTTAACTTGATCTATATAGTTCCTAGACTCCTTAACCAGTTGACCGAAAAACTGTTCTGATGCGGTTTCTTGCGATGTGTTTCTGTTGTTGTCAATATAGTATGATATAACGTTATCCATGTTTTTTGATAGTTCAAACTTTTCTTGAAGTAATTTTGATGCTACTAGCTTTGCCGCATCCTTTTCGTATAGGGCTGTTGATAATTGTTTTGTCATCATATCTAGATTCTTTCTTAATTTGAAATTTTCCAGCATGATCGAGTCATATTCATTTTGTAAAGTCGATAGCAGGTTAGGAATGCTATAGTTTGAATTCAATGTTGATGAATTCAGAGTGTTTGCCATCGCCACCTGTTGAGGGGAATTTGAGATGACTAGCACTTGCTCTATACTCAAAGGGTCATTTGTTATGGGATCCTTGCCATGTTCCTTAATGTATTGTTCTAGCAAATTTTTCTCAAAGATGCATTTGGAGTTTGGTGATAAAACCGGAGTTCTTGGTGGTTTGCCACTAATTGAACAAAACATTTTGTTTCTGTTTCTCTTGATCTGTGTCTCTTCTGCTTTAAATCACAAATAGTCTTTTCACTATGTGTATCTCTCTGTCTTCTCCAGTTAAAATCCTGGGATGTTTTTATTTCATTGCAAAATAAATTTTTCAAACTTAAAAAAAACAGATCTCGATCCGGGTAAGCACACATACATAAATACACGTTGACCAAACATACAACATGCCCACACTAGAGCAGTTTCAACTAAGAAAGCTGAATTAATTATTCTTCGGCATTGTATATCTTGTATATTATACCATGCTATGATAACTTATATCATATTCTGATCATCTCAGGCCACCAACGAGTCAAGACAAAAAAGTTATAAAATGCACACATACATACATACATACATACATACATACATACATACATACATACCTGCGATGCATTGCATTGCAATGCAGTACGATGCGCTGAGATGCACCACTTCCTCCTACTGGAAGCCATTACCATTCACCCAGTTTGATATGTAAAGAAAACTGCCGTTATTGTATTGGAAAGCGGATTTTGTTTCACATAGTGAATCCTGATCAATGAATGATATGCTCATGTGTCTTAACAATCACAAACTATTATGTGTGTGATTGATTGGGCGTCTTTGTGGCTGCCAAATCAAAATTGGAGAATCGGGCGGCATTATAATCGGGAGATGGTTCCCAAGGGATGGCAGTTTACGGAAAGTTGTAGCGACGAGTTTGCGAACGGTAAAATACGTTATTTCCCAATCTGTGCAGCTCCGTTCGGACCGAATAACTGTAAAAAGTTAAAGGTATTTAGGCACTAACGCAAAGCTTCCTATTTTGGCAATTCTTGCCAGATTCGTGATTCCGTTTTCGGAAAAAATCAAAACAATAAGAGAAAGAAAAAAGGACAAAAACACAGATTTAACAGTATTAGGTAAACACTGGAGAAATGTACGCAGGGGTTTACAATGAATGGCCTGGTGCAATTAACATGAAATATTTTATAGCAGTAAATAAAAAGATAAATCAATCAAACAAACAATCGATGCAGATAGAGAGGGAATAAATAAAGTTTACTAGAATAAGCTGTTTCATTAAAGTTGAATAATCCGAAACATGAACATTAAGAATTAAAGCTGAACGTATATTCTCTGTTTTACATACTGGAATGGATCACGTTATATACGTATACACTGGGTGGATAGATAAACTCTAAGTAACTAGCACCTTATTGTCTAGAGTTCTTTTTTATATTTTTTCATACCTCTATTTGCTGCATCCAGCATGTCATATCCTCCTTTATATATATATATATATATATATATATATATATATTTCATGTAAATTTTGTAACGCATTTTCTGCTAATTAACTAGTGGGATATATCAAACTGTTTGTTCAGCAACACAACACAGCAATTCACTTTACAATTACTATCAATATACCATAATCATCATCTTCTTTTTTTTGTTTCATATTATTTTATTTCATACAAATATTGGTATATCTTTTTTTAATATTCTTTTATTTTCAGTTCTTTGACTTATTCCATATTTATTTATTTCTGCATTAGACAACCAATGATCAATACTAGGTTCTCGCATATACCAATAATACTACTATTAATAGTATCATCTGCATTATCTACAGTACTTGCCACACAGCAAGCTTATTGCTCAAACCAAAATACAGGTCTAACTTCCCCAGTATCAAATATCTGGCAAAGTAGCTTGAAATGTTCAGAAACTTGTGATGGCTATAACTATGCAATTGTACAAGAATCAAACTGCTGGTGTGCAAACCAAAAACCAACGGAATTAATACCATTGGTTAACTGTAATCATATTTGTCCAGGCTATGGTTTGGAGAATTGTGGTAGTGTGAGCAATAATGCTTTTGGGTATATACCTCTAAAAAATGACCTTGTAGGGACAACTCAAACTAGTAGCACATCTGCTCTAATATCAACTACTACTTCTGTAACAACTAGTTCAATAACATCGTCACACACAACTGTATTAACAACATCATCTACTACTAAATCCCTAGAATCATCCACAACATCACTAAAATCATATACCACTACACCTACACCTACAACCATATCTACAAGTTTAAGTACGAGTACAAGTACAACACCTACGGAAAGTTCAGCCATTACCACAATCACGCCAATAACCTCAAGCTCAATCACAAGCTCAACCACAAGTACAACCTCGCCATCATCTACAACTACGAGCTCGGCTACAAGCACACGTTCTAGTACTTCCCAAACTTCAACCATAATGGTATCCAAAACAACGGTGAATGTTAAGGTAACCACTTCTATACTTTACTCAGTTGTAACTCTAATGGCAACTCAAACACAAGACTCAAACTCAAACTCAAATAATGCATCAAACACCACATCTGCAGTTGTGAACTATATCACAACGCAAATAGTTTCAACAATTTACAATACACCAACCCCAACTGCAGAGGATAGCATAGATATTTCAACTGTAGCAGAAGGATCACAACCAATGCAAAATAACAATAATAATAACAATAATAATAATAAGAATAAGAATAATAATAAATCTGCTCATGGATCGTCGTTTTGGAGTTCGCCAGGTAAGGTAGCTGGAACATTTGTAGCCGTTGGTGTTGTTACTTTATGCCTAGTGCTTTTCTTCATCTATTTATACCTCCACAACCGTAATACAGCGAAAAAATCCAATAATTCAAAATCCAATACAAACCGTCATAGCACTAGCACCACACAGTCAGATCTAACATTCTTTGATCTTGAGAATAATTATAACAAGAATAGCTGTCCTTCCCCATCAAGCTCGTGCGATGATACATTTGTGTATACAACAGAGAAAGGAAAGCATTATTCGGTAGAACAACATTTCTCAACAACACTATATGAAGAGGACACTAATGATTCAGATTCCATATTGTTAGTGGATCAAAGACTAGATCCAAAACAAATGATGGAAGAAAATGAACAAAGCTCTTCGAAAATTTCATTGGCTGATGATATCGATTATACAAGAAAGGTGTTAAGAGTGATAAATGAAATGTAATGAGATTTCTGGCTTTCTATATATATACATAGTTCCCTCACTCACTCACTCGCTCATATATATATGTATATAGCAGTACATATTTTTTAATGATATGCACATTGTCCACATAGAAATATTGCTTTCAAGATTTGTTTCATAGCAAGTATAACTTTATTAAAAATTAGTGTAAATAATTAGTTCATAAACAACATATCTAGGACTACTGAATTGTTATATTCTTGTATATGATCCATGCGGGTAAGCAGCGTGTGAAAAATTTTATATTAAAAAAATTTTATTTTTGAAATTATTAGAAAGGTGAACTCATCGCAAATGGAAAATGGAAAGGTCGACATAGCTACCAGCATCAAGACTCTATATATTTCAGTCTACATTAGTCATTTATATATTCCAGCTATTCCGCTTTATCATGGTCAAGATTAAATCAAAAAAAGGCTCCAACACAAGCTCTTTAGAGAACAAGATTGCCGATCTAATCTATAAACTATTAGAGGAAAAAACTTTAGATAAAAAGCGAGCAAATGCATCGGCACAAGAAAGTGATGACAACCAAGAATTAGATTCTTTTAATGAGATCATGTTTGCCAAAGATTTGACACTCTCCGAGATATTTTCATTCTGTTTAGTTAAGGACCTGTCACTACAGCGTGTCAAGAAAGTAGTCTTACAAAAGGCAATCGAGAAGATGTTAAAACAACTAGTCGAAGACGAAGCCGAGGAATTTTCTGCATTCCCAGAGTACAGCGGTACTGTTGAAGAAACAAATTTGAACGATGAGGAATCGTTGAAACAAAAAAACCTAATGATTGTTAATGACACTAACGATATGAACAAAAATATAACTAGTCAATGGGCAGTGAAACAACCATCTCCAACTCCAGAACCTTCTGATACAAAGGCTAGTAAGAAAAGGTCTAAGGACAGTGCAAAGGTGACAAAAAGACAAAAAATTAAGGAAGATAGAACTCCTCCAGCGTCAAATTTACAATCCCTAGGTGGTATGGACGATGTCATTGCCCAGCTAATGGAATTGATTGGGTTACCAATTTTACATCCAGAAATATATTTATCCACTGGTGTCGAACCTCCTCGCGGTGTCCTGTTACACGGGCCACCAGGCTGTGGTAAAACTTCAATTGCGAATGCATTGGCTGGTGAATTAAAGGTACCATTTATATCCATATCTGCGCCATCTGTAGTAAGTGGGATGTCTGGAGAAAGTGAAAAACGTCTTAGAGAATTGTTTGAGGAAGCTAAAGCAATTGCTCCTTGTCTGATGTTCTTTGATGAAATTGATGCAATCACACCAAAGAGAGATGGTGGGGCTCAGAGAGAAATGGAAAGAAGGATTGTGGCACAGTTGTTAACTGCTATGGATGAGCTATCGATGGAAAATACAAATGGTAAACCGGTAATTGTCATAGGTGCAACAAATAGACCAGATTCGTTAGACGCTGCCTTAAGACGTGCTGGTAGATTCGATAGGGAAATTTGTTTAAATGTACCAAACGAAATTTCAAGATTACATATACTAAAGAAAATTTCACAAAATTTAAAAATTAATGGTGAAATCGATTTCTTAAAACTAGCCAAGCTAACTCCTGGGTTTGTTGGAGCTGATTTGAAGGCTTTAACTACTGCTGCAGGTACATGTGCAATTAAACGTATTTTTGAAACATACAGTGATTTATTACCGACAGTACTCTCTAGTGATAAGAATGATAATGACCAAATGGATATAGATGAAGACAATAGCGGTAATAAGGAAATCAACACCCTAGATGCGAAACCAGAAGATCAACTAGAGCTGAAAAATACGGCTAATATGATTGATCCTTTACCGTTATCTATTATACAAAAGTTTATTAAAAACTTTCCAAATCCATTAAACGAACAGCAATTAGAGGAATTATCTATCAAGTATGAGGATTTCTTAAAAGCACTACCGACAATTCAGCCAACTGCAAAGAGAGAAGGGTTTGCAACAGTACCTGATGTCACTTGGGCAAACGTTGGTGCATTAAGTAAAATACGAATTGAATTAAACATGGCAATTGTTCAACCAATCAAGAGACCTGAATTGTATGAACGTGTTGGTATTAATGCACCAGCTGGTGTACTTTTGTGGGGACCACCAGGTTGTGGTAAGACACTGTTAGCTAAAGCTGTTGCAAACGAATCACGTGCAAATTTTATTTCTATCAAGGGACCCGAATTATTGAATAAATATGTTGGTGAATCTGAAAGAGCAATTAGACAGGTTTTTACCAGAGCAAGAGCGTCAGTGCCATGTGTTATATTTTTTGATGAATTGGATGCACTAGTTCCAAGAAGAGATACCTCTTTATCAGAATCTTCATCTAGAGTAGTTAATACGTTATTAACTGAGTTAGATGGGTTGAATGACAGACGGGGTATATTCGTAATAGGTGCAACAAATAGACCTGATATGATTGATCCAGCTATGTTAAGGCCAGGTAGGTTAGATAAGACATTATTCATCGAACTACCAAATGAAGATGAAAAATTCGATATTATTAAAACATTAACTAAATCACACGGTACTCCTCTCGCTGATGATGTTGATTTTAGTAAAGTTATTAAGGATGAACGTGTCAGGAATTTTTCAGGTGCAGATTTGGCTGCTTTGGTGAGAGAAAGTTCTATAATGGCATTGAAACGAAGTTTTTTCAAAACAGACGAAATTCAATCTGTCTTTGACAATAATTTAGATAAAGAATTTGAAGATTTAAGTGTTGGTGTTCCAGATGAACAGATTATTGTTAATATGGATGATTTTAATAGAGCATTACAAAAAATTAAACCATCTGTCAGTGATAAGGACAGATTCAAATATGATAGATTAAATAAAAAGATGGGTTGGAATGATGATGTTAAATTAAAGGTGAATGGAAACGAAGATAATGGAAGTTTATAGATAATAATTAAATATGACATTTAACGAAATTAGTATGTACGTATATAAGCTTGAATTTAGCTGGCATACTTTTGGTTATTTCATTGAGTGACCCCTTCTTAGTATATTCTTTCTAACCTTCCAAACGTGTTCGTGTTTCTTTCTCCTTTCAGTTGATATGTACGGAATTTGTTGTCTTTTATTTCTGAACATACTTGAATTCGGTGGGTATATTTCACATAAGGGAGTTTCACTTTTTCCTCTAATAAGTATCCACTTATGTTTCTCATTTTCATTTTCATTTCCTGTATTATTACTTCTAATTAAATCCCTTAGTTCTTCAATTTGAAAACTTGGTATATATATGTTTATTATCTGGTTATTTTCATCGATTGAATGGACCAGACCTAAAGTAACAAACGTTAAATTATTTAAAGGAATATTACTATTAACAATTGGATACGCACCATTTTCTTTAATGATACATTTCTTTACATTGTTCCTTAAGAGATGCAAACTCACGACCGTACCTTCTAATGCACCTCTTATATCATCTTTATGCAAATGTTGAAATTCTTCGTTGAATTTAATACCCTGAATCCCGTTATAATTATTATTATTACATAAACCAAATGATACCTGAAGAGGTGGTTTTTCTAGTAATGGAGAAAAATCAAATTTTAATTTAATGTTAAATTTATTTAATCTGTGAAATAGAAACAGAGTCTTTAACGTTCTTAATTGTGGTGCGTGGAATTTTGTTTGTGTTTCACCGTTCATTAACTCGTGGTTTATATTAGGAAATTTTATAATTATTGGTTTATAATTATCCTGTAATGGATTTGAGAATAGCTCAGGAACATGTAAATCTCGGTCAAGCGTTGATCTACTTGTTGGTGATTCTATCATTAGTATATGTGTTGGTTTATATTTTGAGATAACATTGTTTAAAATATTAATGCCGAAACCTTTAATCCATCCCGGCAAGTTTAAAAGTGAAGTCCCTACAAACAGCTGCCTTTCAAAGGAATTTATTAGTTGGTCAACCAAATCTAGGAAAAGAGTTGGATCATCCTGAGGTGATGTTGCACCGAAATAAAATTGTCTTAAGAATTTATAATTATGTTGTCCCAAATGCTGCCCCAATGATCTGGGACTTTGAAATTGTTTGATTTCTGTTAATGATATACATTCTGGAAATGAATATTCTGGTTGACCGGGATCCATGTCTAAATAAAGCAATTCTTCTTGAGAGCTCTCTGTAGAGCTTTTATTGTTATTCATAAAAGTTTCCAATAAAAGCCTTAATAATGTCGATTTTCCTGAATTCTTGCCACCTATAACCATTATTCTCATATCATACTCTGCATTTTTATAAGCCAAGTGTAGCTTCTCGATATTTATAGACCATTTGTTCGGTATTTCCACTGGTATAAAATTATCAATTCCTTCTTTTAATATGGAAAACGTTTCAGTGTTTTCATCGTGGTCTTTTTCATATTTACTTTCTTTAGTATTATCATTTCTTGGTTTCCAAAGATAATGTACATCTGGATATAACTTATAAGCATCCATTATTCCCGTAACTGGACCATTTGAAATTCTTAATACACATACGAATTCTTTAAATATATTTATATCGATTAATTTTTTGAACCTGGCAAATAAATTTATTGGTTCGTTCCAGCCTGCATAGTAGGAACTTTGAATTGCCGGAATAGAATTCGATAATGGATGCCAAAATGAAATATTTTCCTTGGATGAGTTGTAATGAACACCATTATAAACAATTCCACCTTTTATTACTTGCAAATGGAAAACACCTGATAGAAAAAGCGACTGTCTTTCTGTGAGGCAAATAATGATACTATTGGTTTCTGCATCGTGCAATTTGAATGTATTGTAATTTAAATTCGGATAAAATTTAGCACAATCTGGTTGTCCATCCTTCCCATTTTCATTAATTGAATTGCTATCTGAATTGGTATCATCTTCATAATCTTCAGTGAATACAGTTGGTTCCCTTGATTCGTTAAGAGACGGCAGAGAATCATCATCTGAATTACCCTCATCTGGGTCTACGTAGGTAGGAAGTAGATTATTGTTCGGCATGGCTTAATCTCAGAGTCTTGCAGGCAGTATTGTAGAATGACCTAAATAATTACCAGAAAACTTGAATATCTCGTGGCGTAAGAGCAAGTGATTCTTATAGTATTTTTGTTCATATAAGCAATTAGCAGTAAACCTTGCGATGAGTTGAAAATTTTCATAAAAATGTTACCCGTCTACTCTCAATTTGACACTACCAATATAATTACTAGATTCAATGCAACAGAGGGAATACTATCATAAGAATACCATGTAAATGTTCAATTATTAATAAATAATTTGCTTAAAAAGAACATTGATTGGGTATTGTAGGTGTATTTAACAATGACAACCGTTATTGAAACAGCAAAAAGTATTGTGAGCAACGAACATGCCTTAATTAAAGGTGTTGGTAAGTACTTAGTTCCATCAACAGAACTAGTTCAAGGGTTGGCAAGCAGCAATAACAATACAACATTTATAATGCTCATATATAGAAGGTTTATTAGGTTAACCCCGTTTATATCTAGAAGAGAGATGGTCAGGAATACATATAGAGAATATATTCGATATAAATTTAAATATGAAGATTATGAACTAAAAAGAAAATTAGTTTTAAAAGATGCATACATTAATCGGAATTTAACCAGTCAAGAATGGAAATTAGAAACAATAAATACATTACACTTTGTTATCAGGGCAGTATCGTATGTCGAAAATAATACAGATAGGCAGGACTGTGAAATCTTACTAGCTAAAAGGATTTTGAAAAATCTATTGACTCTCGAGTATGCTAGAGTTGGTACCAATCAATCTCTTAGTGAGACTGCTTTTTATGACTATAGGATTAATTTTACGCATTTAAGATACAACAACACAAACGAAATGAAGGTTCCAAAGAAAGTTAAGAAAATTATGAATTTGGCTAAATATGAGGCATTGAACGAATTTGATAAGAATTTAATTTATCTAAATGATACACTAGGTATACGGCTATGATTATTGCTGAAAATTCGTACTTATTCTATATATATATATATTGGAAATTGCATTTACAGTTAAATATATTTTGCTGATATATTCTAATAGAATTATCTGTATATATGTACTATATAGCATATTACCCATACGCATTTGCATTGATTTTAATCCTTTTCGAAATCTTCGACCTCTAATCGTTCAACCAAGGTAATATTTTTATCGTTTAAATAACTTACCACAAACTCTATTATTTTATTTAATGATTCATTGTTTTGACCTGAGTCTTCGTTGTATGATATAAATAAATCAGACTGGTCTTTGTTAAAGTTGAGGAAAACATTCCTGAAAATTTGTTCCAACGGTATTATGACTTCATTATATAATTTAACAATGTTTTCTTCCTGTTGATAATATTCTTTGAAATTTGGTGAAAGTTTTAAATCAGTTTCTTTAGCCCAAAGACCTTTATCAGTAAGTAATTCGTTTGTTGCATTAATAGTTGAGTTTCCCTCATTACCATTAATCCTTAGTATAATCGACCCTTCACTAGAAGGAAACTCTAATGGGAAATCAAAAAATATGTTAAAATTTTTTTCAATTTGTACTAATTTGTTGATATTATTACCAGTAATAATATTTCTATATCTATTCTTTGTTAAGATTAAACATTTTGATATTTGAAGATAGTTAAAATCTTGAACAAGTTTGAGTAGTTCATCCTTTGCGAGCTTAATATTTGGTTTGTTCTTATTTGGACAACGGATTATAACGTTATCGTATCTTTTCAACCATAATTTATTTTGGGGTAATGTAAAACTATTTGAAAATTGAATAAAAACATTATGCTTTCTCATTATTGTCTGAATTATTGCTCCTCCAGTACCAATGATTGATCTATGGAAAATTTCAGGTATAAAAAAAGATTCTTCTGCAGGTAATTCATTTATTAAATTGGCAAATGACACTTTAAAATCAGTGAATTTATCACTAATTAGCGATATTATCATTGTGACTGGGTCATCATTGTTGTTACTGTTTGATAATTCTATTAATGAATTTGAATTTTCAATTATTCTTGTTAGCTTTCCTTTTTTCTTTCCAGATATAAACTCTTCGAAATCTAAATTGATTTCGAAATCAACTTTCAATTGTTTAATTAAGTTTTCATGGGTTTCAATAAAATTTTGTCCTTGTACTAAGGATGAATATTCTAGACACAGGATTATTCTATCATTAATTAAATCAGATTTTACAATTACAAATCTTGAGTTAAATAAAGGATTGTTGATAATATTATCGAATGTCCCATTTCCTTCATGAAAAATGGTTAATTCGATGATGTCCTGTAAGAAATTGAATGTAAATTTTTTTATCACTATGTTTAATAAATATACTGAGGATGATTGAAATTCAATTGAATTATTGTTTAGCTTAATGAAACATTGTGTCTTGATCATAAACTTGATGATATCATTGTAACGGAACTTTTTCAAAAATTGTAATTTAGCAACAGATATTCCATTAATTTTTCTGTAATAGATATTATCGTTCTCTATTCTTAATTTTTCGTTGATTATTGCCTTTGATTTAAATAATAATGATTTCACGTTACTGGTGAGAATTAATTGTGTTGAAAAATCGCTGTTATTCTGATATGTCATTGATGGTGCGAAAACAGTTGTGGCCAGATGATCGTTAATGAAACTTAGATTTTTGGTATCTAGTAAATAAGGTAATTGAGAATATGATTTTAAATCGATAATATCCATTAAGAAGTTTTCGTTTTCGTTTAATGTATTTGTCATTAAGTCAATAATTGCTAATATTTGATTTTCACTATCGTTGATATTTTTATTTGGTCCAACTATTTCTAAACTTATTTGGTTTAAAGCAATACGTAAATTTTCATTTATTCCAATTATTATATCAATCTCGTATTTGGAAGAAATATCATCCAGCATTTCTTTAAAGTTTTCTGTCAAAAAATTTTGAATTTCTTCTAACGTATGCCTCTTATCGTTTAAAAACGGTAACGGTATATCCTTTATATCTACTGAGTTGAAATCTGTGTCATTCGTAATATCAGTGACAGTTACAATTATTCCATTATTCTTATTAATACGTTGAAACGTGTATTCATTTGAAGAGCTAGGTTTGAAATTCTTTGGGAATTTAAAGCAAGCCTGGTCGTACTCTTTTGTATCAATATTATGATTCTTTAAATACTCGATTATGTTAGAAGGTATTTGTTGCCAGAAATTGTTACTATCGTAAATAATTGTGTGTTTATCTGCATTCTTGATGAATATCTTTGAGTGAAATGGTGTCAAAATAATGAGTTCTTCAGATGTCATTGTGGATTCGATAGAGATTGCTTAACTGATTAGTTCTATCGTTTGTTTACTATAAAATACACAATTTCAAATATTGAGGGCATATATAAGGTAGAAAAATGAGGGTAGGGCAGTGCCAACAATAATTAAACTCACCCTTAGTTGTTGTAGTTTGTTTGCTTATGTTAACAAACTTTGTGTATAGTTTTGTTTCACAGGAAATATTTTTTCAGTATTTACATTTTACCACATATGGAAATCATCATGTTCAATTCTCCTATTTAGGAAATTGTGATATACAGTTTCTGTATCAGGAAGGTGTATAAGGACCCTGCTCGAAATACTTATGAAATCCTCAGGGAAACTAGTAGATTTCACTTCTGACTCTATCGCCTGGAAATTTGGCTATATAACGTTAGAAAACATTGCTTTATTTCTTTTAAAACTTATATAGGTTTCTTTCAGTTGTATATGCAGGTCGGTGAGTGATTATTGAGGGTATCATCTATTATTATGTATCTATGTAATTGTGTTTATATGTAGTTGCAGTATGTGCAAGTTTGAGCTCTAAAGACTTTTCCTTAGTGGGGAGCTATTGGTGTTCTGCTTTGCAGGAGAAGGTGAAGAAGAATTAGAGGATGAAGAAGGTGGTTCGCTCATCAATAATAAATCTAAATTTATTGAATGACTTGTAGAGGGATCTTCCATATAACCTTTAAATTGGTCAATGCTTAGATCAGATAGAGGTATTCTCTGTGTACTTTTAATGTTTCTTTGTGTTGGTGTATTGTTACCTTTCTGAAATGATTGGCGATTGTGTTGGTTTTCATCATTTTGAGAAACTGGGATATGTTTCGTTGGCGTCATAGAGCTATAGTTCTGTAGAGTAGAAACCCTAGAACTTGAAGACTCTTCAAAAAATGTGAACGATTGTCCTTGTGTTTGTGTTTGTGTTTGTGTTTGTTTTTGTAACATATGTTGATGATGTCTTTTAATTGGTGATGGGGTTGAGGAAAACTTCTTCCTTGGACTTAGCCTCAGTATGCTTGAAGAGCTATTATTACTATTACTCATATTCAATGTTGTCGCTGAAGTAGTATTTCCTAGGTTTTCATTTGTTCTAATTCGCCTCAATGGGGAACTGGAAGGTGATCTAGATATGTTATTGCTGTTAATTTTTTGAATAGAACTTAGCGGTCTTGGTTTACTGTTGATATTTTTGCCAAGCAAAGCGGATCTTCTTCTAGTTGGTGAGCTCATTATATGTTGTTTTTTCGTTTGTATGTAGTATTTCTTATTTTATACTTTAAAATTCAAGGGGTTATTGATAAAGTATCACTTTCTTGATAACAATCAGGCTCTTTTAAATACGCTAAATTACTCCTATCGCCCTTTTCCTGTCTCTTTATATATATAAATGTATATATGTTTATAATTTTAATTAAGAAGGTCCGATTACCAATTCTAATATACTGCCTCTCTCTTTCGTGTATATCTCTTCGTTAACAGTTATTCGAAGTATCACCAAATAAAATTAAACATTTCGTGTAAAATTAGAAATTTCAACGCAAAGAACGCGATTTTCCTGTTAAATCTTCACGTTTGCCGCAAATAGGAAACTGTCGTGATTCTAGTTGCCTATTTAGGTAATTCTATAGACACAAAACGGGAAATTGCGTTTTGAAATCATTTTTGACGGTTTCCGGACAAGTGAAGCGTTTGGGTAGGTGTTACTCCGGACAGATATCTTTTTCAAATATCAAACAGAAATTTTATTGAATATTTGCTAATCGGTCTCGAAGGGAATAGATGGTGTTATCTCAATAGATTTCAATTGATAAATAGTAATAATCATACATAACGCATAACCTATCGTCTGCAATATATTTGTGATCCATTACTACTAGCTGCTAAATATATCAGGACAATATGTCAGTCGAAGAAGAAAAACCACTTTCAATTGATGAAGAATATGGATTGTGGAAATCAAATGTTCCACTCATGTATGATTTTGTGAGTGAAACAAGGTTAACCTGGCCCTCACTAACAGTAGAATGGTTACCTGGGTCTCCAGAATCAACTAGGCAAAGCTTACTCTTGGGTACACATACATCAGGACAGGAAGATAATTACTTGAAAGTTGCTGCTATTGATCTACCTCATGAAATTATTAACGGTAATGATGCGAATGTAGAAGATGATAATGATGACGGAGACGATAATGATGAATCACAGGTAAAATCTAATATTAAAATCACTAAAAAATTCAAACATGATTTGGAAATAACAAGGGCTCGATATATGCCAAAAGGCCCAAATGTTGTTGCAACGATTAATGGAGAAGGTATCGTTTTCATATATGATATTGACAAGCCATCTACACAGACTCCAGCCAAGTTAGCATATCATACAGAAAATGGTTATGGTCTTTCGTTCAATCCAAACGTCCCAGGAAGGTTATTAAGTGCGTCGGATGATCATACAATTGCCCTGTGGGATATAGACTCTTCTATAACCCCTGTAAGAACTTGGAAGAATGCCCACACCGATATTGTTAATGACTGTAAATGGCATAATTTTGAAGCAGATATATTCGGTTCTGTATCCGAGGATAATACTCTGCAAATACACGATTTAAGAATTGTACAGAATAATAATGACTCAATGGTTATGAAAATAAATTCAAGTGAGCCGTACAATACTCTGGCATTTTCAAAACATTCGTCTAATCTTTTTGCCGCTGCAGGAACAGACACAAACATATATCTATATGATATGAGAAATGTCACCACGCCATTACATTCAATGCCAGGCCACACAGAAGCCGTCACGAACTTGGAATTTTATGAAAATGAAGATGGTATTCTTGTATCCAGTGGAGCAGATAGAAGAGTGATTGTATGGGATATAATGGATATTGGTGCTGAACAGATCCATGATGATGCCGAAGATGCATCGCCTGAGGTAATGATGATCCATGCAGGTCATAAAAGTCCTATTAATGATTTCTCTATCAGTTCAACCATTCCGTGGTTAATGGCAACTGCAGAAGAAGATAATGTTGTACAAGTGTGGAAGCCTTCAAGGAAATTGCAGAGAGTCGGTGGTATTCCATCACCAAATTTAAATATGTTACAATAGTTTATATTATAATTACACAAATTAATATTATATATATATTTGTCTATGCCTGAATATCATAGCTTCTTTGATGATAGCCAATTAAAGAAATCAATGAAAACGTTTGTACCAAATTTACCTTCTAACATCCATTTCTTTGATGACGCGAAATATATATCAATCAACTCATCGAATATTTTTGTCTTGTCCTCATTTTTTTCAAGTAAAATCTTCCCTAGGAAAATGGATGAAGATGAACATAGTGAAAAATATGTGATTTGGTGTTGGCCAGGTTTTGAAGTTAATAAATCTTCGTGAACCGACTTTATTAATTCAAATAGGTAGTTATTTTCATTTACATCTGTTCCTCTAAATACAGATATTCTTGTCTTGAAAATTATATTCTTCAATATTTTTGATATTTTTTGAGCTAATGATCTATCCAAAGTTTCTTTAACACATTTGATCATTGGTTTCAAGAAAAGTAATAAATTTTCTACTTTTCTTATATCAAACTCTTCCTCTGGTTCTTCCTTGGTTTCGCGTATATTGTCAATGATTAATTTCTCAACATATTTAGCATAGATTTCTAACATATCAATAACCCTATGTTTAAATGCAATCACACCTTCACGAGATTCTCTAACATCGATCTTTCTCTGGTTGCCAGTTGGGATATGTGATAAGGCCTCCTTTCTACGTTTAAAAATCTCAGATAGTTGATCATCTAGTTCCATCATCTTTTCATCATCCATGGACTCGTCATCGTCGTCGTCGTCATCGTCGTCGTCGTCGTCACTTTTAAAGTCATCTAATTCATCGTAATTAACTTCTCCATTTGGTTTGAAGATATCTTTAGGTAAATTCAGAGCTTTAGCTAGAGCACTGGTAGTTTCCCTGTCGATATCTGTTACATCGTCATTATCTGAGTCTTCACTTATGGCTCCATCCATATCACTGCTATCATCATTTTCACTTTCATCTTCCGAAGAGCCTGATTTTTCTCGTGTTCCTTCTTTTTTATCTTCTTCATCTTCTTCTTCAGCAAAATCATCGACACCTTCAAATAATTGTGCAAACCCTTGTTTATTTTCCCTGGCAGGTAAAACTTCTAGTAACACTTTCAATTCTTTTTCGCCAATATCGGTAATAAATTGCTCCCAGACTAGCAAACTTATTTTTTTTAAAACTGCTTTTTTTTGTGCCATTAATGATAATAAAATTTCCGTTATGCCAACCATTGAACCCTCATTATCACTAGTACTGTCATCATTGGTAATTTTGTCACTGTAAAATGAACATAATTCTTCAATAACTGAAACAGACTCTACATCACCAGAGTATAATTGTAAAAGGAACATAGAGATTAGTGACTCCAAACCACGAAGTTCAGAAATTGTAATGTTTCTAGGTTCGGTTGAATCCATTCTTGATGAAATATCAGTTAGTATTTCTAATGCATCTTGTTTTACTCTCAGCAAAGAATCATCTAATTGGTTGACTAAATCAATGGCTTCGTTGTCAGTTTCATTTTCTAATTCAAGAATTAGATTTAAAGTATAGTATTGCCAGGAGTGAGCAGTAGTTGGATTGTCATCTTTATTTGTTTGTGTTGTTAATTCTGCTAGGATAGAATTTAATCTTTCTTTGGCCAGATAGTTCAATTGCTCCTGGTTCTTTGTAAAAAATGCAAGTATAACTATTGGTTTCAAGATGATTGATGATGAATCAACTGAAATTTCATTCTTGTGACTTCTTATTATATGCAAAATACTATCAAGGATAAACTTTGTCTTTTGTAAATCCTCTTCTGTTTCATATTTGATTTGTGAATTTAGCATTTCAAATAATTGATTTAATGTTGTGATGGATAATTTTTTGATGTTGATTAATTTAGAAACGGTTCTTGATTTAGTTAATATATCAAAATTTGTTGAGCCATTGTTACCAAATAAGATAGAGTTTAAAACTGGAAGTAATTTATCTGCTGGTTTCGATTCACAAGCGGTTATTATTGAATTTAATGTTGTTTGTGAAATTTTATGCAATAATCTCTTTGCATCAATTGACTGGTTGATTAAAGATCTCATAAAATTTTGACTGAAAATATGATTAATTGAGTTTGGTGAAATGGTCATTTCAATAGCTTTTGTAAAGATCAAAAATCCGAGATATTTCCTTTCACTTGATGCTTTTTCATTGAAAAACGATTCATCGACTACCATTTGCCAAAATTCTGGAAATTTGATCATCTCCTTCTTATCAATAACATCTTTCTTCCTTTTCTTAGAAGTGTGTTTTTCTTCGGCAGCATTAATAACGCTATCTCCCTTGGATAGGATGGATAATATAATATCCCAAACAAAATGTAACCTTGGGCTCCAATTTGCCGGTTTTGCACCGTTGGTTTGTGATTCATTTGAATTATTATTATCAGAAGAAGCAGAGTTACGTAAAACTTCGGATAATAATGGTAAATTACCTCTAGATAATGGATCATTTTGCTTCCAGCCAGGTGTGTTCAATTTATACGACTTTACATCTAATTGTTTAATTAGTTCGTTGCCACCATTATCTTGATATAATATAGTTAGATAAATGGCTAGTCCTTCATTTGTTAAGGTTAACTTATATTCATCTAATAGTGAAAAGATTGATTCTACAAATTTTGAATTTGCAAAGGGTAATAATTTTTGAATTGTTTGGAACAATGTATATAGTGATGGTTCTCTAATCCAATTCTTCCTTTGAGCTAAATCCATTAATTCTTTCATGAACTTAACAGTAAATGAGGATAATTTTTTCTTTTTCTCATCACCTTTGTTATCAAAGAATACAGACCCGAATAATGGTTCATTTAATAAAGCTTGTAGTCCAAACAATTTTCCAAATAGTAAGCCACGTTCTTCTTTACCCTTTCTCTTCTTGGTTGCTCCGTTATTATCTTCAGTATCATTTGAATCGATGGATAAAGTGGCTGATAAGATGTCTAAGAATTGGTTGATATTTTGTAGACATTCAGGTGTATTATCTTGCATATCTAATGCTAGGTTGACTACCTCGGTTAAGCAAAGTGAGAAACCAAGACGAGCACCATTTCTATCTGATGATAGACCTTTAATTAATCTATTTAGCACATAGGACCATTCATCATTGTGTTCTGGTAACTTCAGATCTGACAGTTCTTTAATTAATGAAACTGCAGCTTGTAAACGTTCTTCTTGTAATTCTGACGCGAGTTTATAGAATAGATCTCTATTTACTTTATTAGGCATGGTTGGTTGGTTGGTTGATTATTCGGCCTGTTTAGTTATTTTTATTAAGGATAGAATATATAATATCTCAGGTTTCTTAACTGGCGATATTGTTATTATTAGTATAAGTACTGTTACTATTGAGTTCACTTGTTGAAAGTAAATTTTTCGATCGATGAGTTTTTTCGTCCAAGAAAATCTAAGTTGAAAAAAGTTGTGCGTCTTGGTCAAGAAATAAAATAAATTTAAAGTTAGTGATCAATGAATCACTCGAATGAAAATTACGAATGGAAATGTGACGATAAGCGTAAATTGAGTGGTTGTACAAGCTATTTAGAAGAGAGGTGAATTACAAGGTACCACAACAACAGGATCGATATCCTGTTAATGTGTCCTGAAGGATAAATTGCTCGCGTTTGTATTTGTTATATATATATATATATATATCAATTGATTTTATCTAAATGTATGTATGTATACGTACATAAAGTTGGTGTTACTTGGTTATTTGTTTGATCCGACTTCACTAATTATTAACTGTTCAATTTGTTTATTTAATAGTTTGACATCGTTTGCAGATTCAGCTTCACAATAAACTCTAACAGCATCCTCTGTTCCACTTGCCCTTACGAAACATCTCCCTTTAGTGTAATTTGCAATGATTTTATCCATCTTTTCTTGTAGTCCATGTGGTTGAACTAGTTTTCTCTCTTGGTCAGTCGTGACGAAGACGGATCTATCTGGGACAACTAGTTTAGTTAATAAGTTTGGTAGATCGTTGTATTCATTATTCCACATTCGTGGAGTCATTTTCATAATTGATAAAGTGACTAAGACAGCTAACATATCTGAGATTGCATCCCCGATTGTTTGGTTGATAAGGTTTGAGAATTCTTGCAAAGTAATGCAAGCTTTGACAATCTCTGGGTTTGAGTTATTCTGCCTAATTGCTTGTTGTATAGTTGCATGGAATTTGTCGGAGAAAATGATTGTACCGTGTCCATTTGCTTCAAAGTATATGCCGATATCGTATTTCAATTGTGCTTCATGGTGTAGATGTTTGACACCAGTCTTTGTGCAGGATACGTTACAGTTGAGGATATTTTGTAAGTAATTAGTTGAATTACCATTAGCATAAGCAGTTTGAACAACACCCAGCTTTATATGAGATTGTAAGTTTGCCTTTGTTAAGAGTTGAATCAAAAATTTGGCGAATAGGGTTGAAATCTTGTCACCGTCTAGCAGATGGAATTGCGGATCCGCATAATAGAAGACGATTCTATCTGCGTCACCATCGTATGAACAGTACAGGATGTCGAAGCCAAGACTGTTGTCGTTGTTATCTATACCATTTGGCAATTTTTGGTTTGTCTTGACGTAGTCTGCACCACAGTCTGAGTTTAGTTTTTCAGGATGAGTATAATCATCGTTGATGTATTTGAATTTTGAAGATTGATCTTGTGGTAATTGTTTAGCAAAAGCTTTGAATTGCGGTGCACCGACACCATTAGCGAAGTCCATTACTAGATGGCCAAAAGAGTTATTAAAGTTTTTGATATCGTATAAAGAAGTTAGTTTGATCCATGATTTGTTGAAGAAATTGTTGTAATCATTGACAGTGCAGTGAGAAGAAATTTGCTTGTTTTGTAAATCAGTCAAGAAATGCAACTGTGGAGTTGTCAATAGGCCATGGTTAATTACGTTAGCGTTGAAAATGCTCGTGATTGATAACAAACATTTCATCAAGTATGGTGAGGAGTCTCTTGAGTCGTTACCTACGATAAGAGTAGGTTTGGTTGTGTGTAGATTTAAATTGAAATCCTTGAATAGTTTGATGATATAGAGTTTTAGATCGTTGAAAGTATGCAAAGAAGCCAAATTAGCCAATTCAGTTGATATGGACTCCCAGTCTGAGTTTAGCATTGAACCGTTTGGTTCTATGATTTTGACACCGTTATCCTGCGGCGGGTTGTGTGAAGCTGTAATCATTACACCTATGTATTTTCCGTTGAGGGATAAGGATCTGAGACATGCGGTAATACCTGTAGTGAACATTACAGTGTCTAATTTAGTTGCTAGATCACGAAACCCAGCGGTTCCGTAAGTATATTTATAGTTTCTTGTTTTGCAGACATCGTTGTAGATCTGTTCCAAGAGTGTGAAATCAATTGAGTCGGACATGGTTGATTTAGTTGGTGGTGGTTGTGGTGTTGTGATATAGTGATATATATAAATAAGCCAATCGATTAGTTGTTTAATAATTTCTCAAGATTTTAGTTTATTTTTCATATTTGGGAATTGTTGGTGCGTATAAAAAAGAGCAAAACACAAGGCGTGAAGAGGAGTGAAGTGAAGTACAAAGCACAAACGTAATAAATAGAGTAAACAGAACAAACGTGATAAAACAAGTACGACCATGGCACCTGTTATACCTGTACTAAGCAGAGAAGAAGTTGAAAACCAAACCAAGAAATTTGTTCATAGTAAGAACAAGAAATACAACTGTACATTAAAATCATTAATCCAATATGAATGCGAAGTAAACACACAACAACAAACCTCTCAAGAGACAAAGAACAAATATGTCTGTGAACCATTCAAACGTTTGTTCGAGGATTGTGTTGCTGGAGTGCAGGAGGGTAACCGTAGGAAACAGCAGCGCAATGTGAGAATTGAGATCACTGACGACGAAACACAGAGGAATGGCTCCGTGTAGAACGACATGCCCCCTATTTTGAGTGTTGCAATGTTGCGGTGTGGTCTGTGGGTTCAGTGGCGCAATTGTGTATTGGAAGTGATGAGCGGTTAATTTTGTTTTCGGTTTTTGTTTTTGTGGTGGGGACAGACAGAGAGACAGACAGAGAGAAACGGGGACTGGGACTGGGACTGGGACTGGGACTGGCAGGGTGCACTAAAGCACAATACAGTCACGGTCAATCAATGAATGGATGGGTGAACGGATTCGGAAAATGACTTCAACTTGCTGATAAGGAAAAGGATGCGATTGCAACTGCGATAACTCTCCACTGTGTCTCCCGGTTTAGCCGCTATCTATGCTGGAATCGTATAAAAACCCAACGGTTTTCGGGGAAAACATAAAAAAACACAATCTATTCTCACCCTCTTTCTCTCCATTTTTAGACATTATTCTCTTATACTCTCCCACTCCCATCCTTCATCTATTCATCTCACTAACCCAAAAATATATCAAATACATAAAAAATAATATACTCATCTATTCTGTTTTATTTCAGTTTATTTCATCTATACCCCAACAAATTTACATATAATTTACATATAATTTACTCACAGATACACAAATATGAAAGTCCAATCCACTCTCTTACCAATTACAGCCGCTACCTTGTTCTCTTTGTCTTCCGCTTTGGTCATTCCTGAACTAGACAACAACAACAACAACAACAAGCAAGTGCCTTCTGCATCTTCTCCTTCACAACAAAAACATAGCGCCACCAATCTTGACTCAATTAAACGTCTAGGACACCAATTTAAAAAAGAATT
>JAJLYB010000155.1:0-23127 GCA_030674245.1 Jamesozyma piceae
ATATCGTTTACTAATTTATTCAATTGACTGCTCATCTCGTTACTCTCTGGGAGATCAATATTTTCCTTGTTTAACAATTCAGATTCCAAGAGTTTCTTTGTCTCTATATATGCATCTTTTCTTGATAGACCTAACTCATTTCTATTTAATAATTCTGTTTGTCTTGACCTAAGAGTTTTTAATGTTTCTTTCATTTCAAATGCCTCAACTTTTTTTAACTTCAATGCTTCATTCTCGGTGGCTGCATATCTATCCATATATATAGTTTCCTCAAATGGTAATGGTTCGATTGATTTAAAGGGCATGAACCTCTCACGGTCATAATACACTCTTTGTATTTGTATTTGCAAAATAGTTGGTAATGAGGTCACTGAGACACTTCTTTTAACATCACCGTATTCTTCCATCGTGAGATATTCATCTTTAAAGTAAGAATCTAGCGCATCATAAATATCCTTTGGATGGTCACATATATTTACTAGTAATGATACAAACCTTTCGTACTTTGTACGTATTTTATTCGAATCGTTTAATGGAATAATTTCTTGTTTAGTTTTACCGTAAAATAGTTGTTTGACCAAATCATTTTGTTCATGGTCGTCGTCAAAACTAATAGGTTCCGATGCACTTTCTAATTGATAAAGAACATTACCGATACATTCAGTAACATCTTGTTGTCTACCCATCTCCAATGCATTTTCTAATTGATCAGAACTAATCTTCGCAACTTTAGTCGATGAATCCATATCGTTTTTGGGCTCAGAAATAACCACCTCATCTTCAACCATATTGATATCATCATTTTCCTCTTGTATAGAAGTAGTAATAGAATCTTCTTCAACTTCATTCGAGACCACTTTAACGTCAACATCATCAACCAAATCAATCAAACTTTCAGTTCGACCAGTAAACTCGGGGATCTTACAGCAATCTCTATTGTTAAAAGGATTCTTCTCATCTTGAAGAACAACTGAAGTTTGATTCTTCTCTGAGGATTCAAATTCAACTTCAATATTACTTGGGGCAAACGCAAGGTATGCTAGTTCATGACTTGGAGTAACGCATCTACTAGAAGTATAGATCATGTTATGAAATAAATCACGTAACTGGTACATGAATTGAATAGATCTTTCAACCTCACTATCACTAACCTCTCTTCCCCCAATTCTCCTCGCAAATTTCGAATTATTTTTCTTGCTTTCAAATTCCTTAATAGTATCCTGGTAATTTAATATATAATCTCTCAATGGTGCGATTGAAAAATAATATTGCAATAATGAATTTAAATAGCAGGTATTACCAATATTATTTAACCCAGTAGGCCAATTCTCAGGAGGTAAGAAACTTGGATTAATAATGCCTGACTCAAGAAAATGCTGTATTAATTTTGAATTCTTTTCGATAGATAATTTAGTTAATGCAGCTTTCATGTTCAAAAATTGATCAGGTTCTATAATAGGCTCTTCAGCCCATTTTTTTTGAAATATGGTTAATATAACTTCCTCACTTGCATTTTCATTAACTTGTAATAATGCTAAGGCTTCCCGATAAGAAAAATTATCACAACTATAATACCTTAAAAATTCAGGACATTGCTCGATCAAAAAGTTAAACAGGACCATACTTCGATTGTTGATTGCAATTGTGTATAATGCCCGATCACAGTCTATTTTTAGTCCTGGTGAATCATTAATCTTTATAGTGTATGCTGTTTGTATAATATCCTCATCGACCGATTCATCAATCTCCAAGGTAGAATAGGCTTGAGAAACCATTTTGAAAGGCTCATGGTCGACATAAAATTTTAATTTATCTGATTTTCTATATTTGGCAAGTATTCTCATTGCATTTTTCAAATCAATTAATCTATTTGGGTCTATACTCCTATGCTCCACTTTATATATAGACAACAAAAACGAATCATCTATATCCGCCATACTAGTTAATTCTGGATTAATTTTAAAACATGCTAATGCATTTTCCAGTTCCTCTTGCCCAACTATATCTTGTTTACCACAATAAGCAATAAGTTGATAGGCACCTTTGGTATTGGCGATATATGATAAAGCATCAAAGTATACACCAATGTTTTTTGGATCCAATGAGCATAAAGTTTCATAATTTCTAATCATATCCCTGTCAGTGTAGTGATAAGATGCACAAAGGTCAATAAAATGAAAATCCAAATTATATGGTGATTGGGAATTCTCATTCATAAAACGAATTGCATTTGAATCTCCCATAATTTGATACAATGGTGAATTTGTCGATTGTGTGTGCAGAGCATTAAGGCACCTATAAGTTTTTGGGTTATTGTCAATTTGTTCCTTAGTCAACAACTTCGAAGATAATTGACCTCTCATAATTAACTCTAAACATTTCCTGGTATACGATTCTCTAGATTTCCTTACGCTCCAATTGTTAATATAGTCAGTTAAATCTGGTGGTTCGTATTCAAGTGCTTCTTCTCCAGTTTCTTCATTTTTCTCATTATTTAATTGGAAACCATATTTCGAGACCAACCAATCTGGATTCATATGTGAGTTCAATGCGACGTTACAGCTATTTATAGTTTTTACGTCCTCATCTGCACTTTTACGATTCAAAGGTACTTTAAAGAGTTTAAACATTGTATTAAAACAGTCTGCTTGTGTTGGTATTAAATTTGGATCGAGACCTTCGAGTTTCTCACAAGCTTTTAAATAAGTTTCTTTTATTGAATCAGCCGAGAAGCCTTCAATTTCTTCAGTCGTTTGGAACTCAGAGTTGAATATTTCAATAACAATCAATTTGTTTGTATCATTTGAAGCATAGATAGCATAGTCTACTAAATTCGGGTCACTTCGATCAAATGTCAAGAGGTCCTCTTGATCGAACGGATGCAAATTCTCAACAAGATGAAAATGAGTTGCACCTACTTGTTTCTTAGTAGTTTCTAATAAGCTACGTGTTTTCACCGTAATCTTTAGATGATAAAGTGACAATTGAAATATTTCATCGGGATCATTAGGTAATTCTGGGACATTCATCAAGACACCGAACATGACATTAATTTTATTGTAGTTTGGACACGTTATTGAATCATATTCGTACTTTGTTTTTAATTCTATTTGATCAACCAGAGTTTCTAATGTGTACGTATCAAATGTATGTCTTACACGCGAATAAGCTAATGGGGATAATTTTAGAATACCACTGGTGACCTGTTCATCTGATTTACTCAGCGAACTTAAATAATTCTTTACTGCTAAATCAAAGAGTATTTCATCAATCAATCGATCTGATGTCTTGAAAGGGAAGTTAAATCCGATATCTGGATACAAAAGTGTTTTACCATCGTCTTGTTGGATCGAATCTCTCTCATCAGTTTGAGACTCTATCTGACTTATTCCATTATTAGTCTCTGATTCTGAACTCATACCAGGTTCCTTTTGGTCTGTATCAAGGGTATTATTATTATTTGTGGTGGCGTAGTCTTCAGGATCATTTGATTCACCGTCTTTCTGAAGCATAGTGTTCTTATCTATGTACCTATATATGAATAGTTGTCTATATGCCTCTATACTTAAACTCTATAGATATCAGTTAGTGCGCTGTTTTGGGATTATACATTTGGTGTTCAAGAGTGTCAAAGTTCATATAATAAGAACAATTCTTGTGGCATTAAATAAATCCCTTTTAATGCAAAAATCAATTCTGGGCGAAATTTTCAGAAGTTTGAGTGCAACGCCTGTGCAAAACATAAAGGTAAAGTGGATATATATACATTTATGTAGGTATATAGTGTACCGTTGGTATCGCAAAGGTATTATACTACTTGTGCGATGACAGTGTCTTATGACATTCAAACCGACAGCACTGCAGAAGACTACATCTGTGAGCATTCAAGATATACAATCCCTCAAAAGAATAGCTTATTGTGTTAATAAAACTCATGGTACTTCTTTTAAATCCTATATACTAATCTTCATAATTATATATATATATATGTGTGTGTGTGTGTATATATATGTGTACATGTGTTTGCATATACATTTTGTTGGATCTCTTCACTACAGTCTTCTTAGATTCTTTCAGCTGTCCAAATAGCAACTTTACAAATAGACTTAATACCTTCATTGATGACCATGTATGGGACAGCCATGTGCGAATCATGTCTCACTGCAGTGTCTAAGTGTTCTAATTCTTGGTCTCTAAACTCCTTAATTGTGCTAGTCAGTGATTGAATTTCCTCAGGAACAGACTTAACGTCTGTACCATCGTGTTGTTGTTCGAATTGATTAGCTAAGACACGCAATTGTTCGTTGTAGTGACCTCCAATAATCGTCTCAACTGCTTCGGTACATGCCATAGCAGCTTCAGGTGAGAGTAGCGCAGGCGCAGCACCCATCATTGTGGCACCGACCTTCCATAGCGGTGTGATCAAAGATGGTCTCACCCTATGTTTTAATTGCAAATTGTTAAATGTTGTACGGTGGTGGACTTCTTGTTCCCACATATGCTGTAAGATAGGCCTTAGATGTGGATATTTTTCGCTCAAGATGTATATTTGACCCTTGTAAATGTAATCTGCCCCTAGTTCACCTGCCTGGTCAACTCTGATGGTACGATCCAAGAATGCTTTTTGAGCTTCTGATAGTTGCTCGAATTTTTGTTGTAGTTTTTGTTCAGCATTGGGTGTATTAGTTGTTGTCTTGGCCCCCAGGGAGGATAGAACAGAGAAGGCTCTTGCCTTGGTTGCTTTCTTAATTACACTCGTTCTATACACGGGAAACATTCGGGAGAAGGTTGTATTTATTTTAATACTAACAATTGAGTAAAATGCAAGTATATAATTCTTTAGTGTTTAGTATAAATATCTATATATACATCCTTTACTCTGTGTGATGTTTTCAATTCTGCTGCATCATTGAACTTTGTTTGTTTGAGTTTTTGCACCGTGCTGTTTGTTGCGATTGTCGTTAAAGGAAAATACAGTGCATTAAACGAAGAGATATTATATTGTATTTATTTACATGTGTCGAAGTAGATGTGTATATATACATATATGTATGTATATATGTATGTACGTATTTATTTATTACTGTATAATCTGATTTGCATTTACAAGTATTCCCATCATTTTCAATGCATTCTCCGGTTTATCCTTATTCATGACGAACAACCCCTGTAATTGTGCAGTGCTGACTGTTATATTCATCTTCTTGAACTGTGAAATAAACTTGTGACATAGGTCATACTCTTCTGGGTAGAACTTCATAAACATATGCTCGATCTGGTGCATTGTGGCATTGCCTAAATACACTTTATAATCAATTCTACCAGGTCTCATAATAGCACGGTCCAATTTCTCAGGATGGTTTGTTGTCATGAATGTTATTGTCTCCTCAGAGGACGTGACACCATCAAGAGCATTCAACAGCCCACTAAATGTCACGCTTGAATTAAACCCATTTTCTGAAGTCTGTGCTCTTTTATTAAATGCAGCATCAATATCTTCCAATAATAATATACTTCTCTCTGGCATATTATTCATTAGATGATTTAATCTGTCGTCCGTCAGATTATTTTCTGATAAGTTAAGAATACAGATATTATAGTCTAGTTCACCAGCTAATGCTTGAATAAAACTTGTCTTACCTGACCCTGGAGGACCATACAATAGATATCCTCTTCTATATGGGATACCTCTGTCAGAGTACCATTTCCCGTTCTTCATAAAATCATGCACATCAGAAAGAATATCCTCCTTAATACCTTTATCTAGTATCACAGATGGCAATGCCCTCTTTGACTTGGCTTGACCAAATTTCCTCCATTCTGGACCAAAGGAAGTGTATATTACTGTCTTTCCCTCGTTGGTCTTCAATGCAATATTCTTGGCTTCGTTTAATATATCATTAAACAGATGTTTGTCTCTGTATAGGGTAGTTAGTGTGACAGTTTCATACGGAGTGCTATTGACGATATCCAGCATCTTACTTGATCTTTCCCTCTTAATGAGAATAAACGCACCTTTATACCTTATCCAATGGTTACCAGGGCCAGGGACTAAGGAAAACTTGGTGCTTATAGCACCATTGTCGTGCTGAACATAACTAGTATTCACGGAGAGGTGCTTAGAGATTCTCTTTGGGTATTTTCCCATCCATGCCAGGAACCATGAATAAGATTTATCTTTAGATTGAATCTCCAAATCAACAATCATCTGCTGATATACTACTTTGCTTAATTTAACAAATCCACTCTTTGCAAGGGCAAGACCGGTACCCAAAAGCATTAGACCCCCACCCGCAGCAAAGTATGGATTATTAGACATAGCGCTGTTTATTAATGATTTTAGTTTGCCTTTAGTAGTGCCATCATCAGTATCCAAAGGTGAACGTACTATAGCCGAGTCCCCTAATCTTGAATCTCCTATGGATGGGTTACCCATAGTAATGCCATTCCTGGGACTGTCAGCACCCCCACCTGGACTTGTCGGTATTGGAATATCAGACATAGGTATGTGTTTATTTTTCGATTACAGTTAGTATAGAGTTCAATAACCAGTGCAGAGTACAGTCAACCTGATATCAATTGACCAATTTACACCCTCTGTTACTATGTCTTCCCGTTCAAATATTGATCATTTTGTAGTGAAACGTTTGAACTTCTTTGTTTTAAATTGTTTTTTGTCACGAAAAGCTGAAAAATATTCAAAAAACTAATAGAATATATAAATTTATATAGGAAAAAAACGTGTAAGAAAGAGTGTTATAAGAAGGGGGATGGGAGAAAATTATAGACCCATCAGTTCTGGGCCCATAACTCTCCATAACGGGTAGTGTTGAGCCATATTTTCAGGATAATATTCAGGATAAAATTCGTTAATTTTGTTCATCAATTCATCGTAAAAAACCTTGTATCCTTCCCCAGTAAAGTGCAGACCATCAACTAGGAACCGTTGCCAGTTAGCACCACCGCGAACCTTGAAGGCTTTGTTCAAATTTACAAATGGAATCATTTCTTCCTTCGCAATACTTTCTAAAGCATCCGAGTATAGCTCCATTCTCTCATTAGTACGAATCCATCCTTTCTTGATGTCGTCTGATCTTACCTTGTCCCATTTTTCCCTATCCACCATAGAAGGTCCCACAAGGATTGGCTTCACACCATGGTCCTTCATCATCTTCACCATGGTTTTCGTATTATGAACATATTCAGCCAGAGGAACAGCTTGAGGACCCTTAGCACACGAATCATTCGAGCCAAAAAAGATTGTTCCTATAACAATGTCCTTCTCGAAACAAAGGATATCCTCGAGAATTTTAATGGCCCAGCAAGTTGTGTACCCAGCGTAGCCACGCTGAACCACATCTAACTTTCTGGTCCATATATCAGTGAGAGCTCCACCAAGCGGGAACGAGCTCATGGGATTGAATGCAAATTCAGTGATGGAGTCTCCAAACAATAAAAATTTCTTGTAGTCCGACATTATTATCAAAATATGATATTAATTTCGATCTTAATTGTGATATTAGTATTCTTACCACTCTCCTATTTATTTCTTCATGGCACATTCAATTTACATTCTTTCTATCATCTGCTATTTTTAAACACAACACTCTCTTGCACGCGTTTTCGAAAATAATCTGAAAATTCGAATCAAAATGAATTTGACATTTGTTGAAACTTTAGCTAAACATATTCATGTTTCTTGTAGGATTTACTCTTGATTACCCCCCCCCCCCCATTTCAATGGCACTGTGCTTTGTATTTTAGTATCTATTCTACTGAACCTACCAACCAAACCAGATCAAAAACGCAAAAGCACACACGTAATTATATTTATTATTTTCTTTACTTGCTAGTTCTAATAATAGCTTTACTATAGGACAAACCGAATATGTCAACCACATTGGATTCTTTCAGCACATCGTCTGTGGGAAAACCACTTCATCCATTACCATCGTGTATAAGGTGTCAGGAATCTATAACTACAGGTCATGCATATGAATTAGGAGATGATAGATGGCACACACACTGTTTTTCATGCTATAGATGTGAAAAACCTCTTAGCTGCGACTCTGATTTTTTGGTATTAGGAACGGGTGCTTTGATTTGCTTTGACTGTTCTGATTCTTGTAAAGGTTGTGGTAAGAAAATTGATGATTTAGCTATAATATTGTCTTCTTCCAATGAAGCATATTGTTCAAGCTGTTTTAAATGTTGTAAATGTGGTGATAATATTAATGATCTAAGGTATGCAAAAACTAAAAGGGGGCTATTCTGCTTGTCATGTCATGAAAAGTTGTTAGCCAAGAGAAAACATTATGAAGAGAAAAAGCTACGATTGCAGAAACATTTACCTGATATACCCTTGGAACCAGTTCCCGAGAACACCGGTAGAGATATTAGTAGTGAGAGTATTCTACCACTATTACCGCCATCAACTAAAGCACCAACTTCAATCATAGAGGCTCCTGAACCCCCTTTACAAGTGCCACAACGATCAGTAAATAGGCCAATGTCTCCTGTGAAAAATAAAAGTCATAACAACATTAGTGATAATTCCAACCGTACTCATCACGACACATTATCGGTAGAGGACTCGTCACTGGTAAAAGCAACCTCAGAAACTGTTATAGCACAATATTTAGATGATTCAGATAGTGACGGTCCTAGAAGTACCACGCCAGACGACGTCGATGATGACTATATCAGAAATGGTATAAACAATATTCCACATCCAGTTAATTCATCTATATTTCAAAGTCAGAAGAACAATGAATCTATTGACGACATTTTAAGTGCTAGAATTGAAAATGAGATCAGTGATCAAGCTCAGACTACAGATACAAAGAATTCAACATTAATGCCAGCAAAAATACAAACGCCGTCATTGAACAAGACACCGTTAAGAAATCGTCCCCGTCTAAATGAAACTGGATTTCCAACTTCCCAAGAGGAAGAGCATTTTCTGAAAAACAATCAAATTAGCAACTATGATGAACTTGCGAACCACATAACTCCCTTGACGAATATGGTAAGAAGTGACTCGATTGCTTCAATATCGAATTTAAACAACCATATAAACACTGGTTCGAAGACATATGTTGGACCTGGTGTAGAGACTGAACCATTATTAAAATCTCCCACTAATTTACATTTGGCGCTATCTAAAAACGGCGATCAAACTAATGAAAACTATTCACTTCAACCTAAAGAACATCAATCGAATAATTCACAATCACAGCAACCTTTAAGCAAATTAGATCCAAAGGGCTCTTCGGGATTAGCTGACTCATTTTCTGGATGGGGAGGGTTTATATCAGGAGATGATGTGCCTTTTATAACACCACGGAGTACTGTATCTAGGGGGAGGAGTGACGATGCAATGCATATAGTTAGAGATCGTGAAAATACCAAGGCTATACACACCCCAAATAACCTATTAATGATGAATCTTTCCCCTTCATCTAATAACGATCTAGCTAACGGTGATAGTGTTTCCATGTACCGAACCCCTCCAGTTGATATTCATTCAAGGTTTGGAAGAATATCAGGTTCATCGAACAGGCCTTTACACAGTAGATCATCAAGTGCTCCACGTAATGCTAATACTACTAAAGTTCCTGCAAATGCTATAGAAGAAATTGATATGAACTATACTTTACCTGATAAAAATGAAGATGCTTCAAATGGAGAAGAATTAGGTTTAAACAAGCGCATTTTAAATTCTAAAGCGATATTACAAGATTTGGAATCAGAAATTGACAAATTACAAGATATAAAGAATAGGTTATTGAATGATATTGAGTCAATTAGATCTGAAAAAGACTCCATGAATAGGGAGGTTGAAAGTCTAAAACAAGAAAGAGTTTCGATGATATCTAGAGATCCTATCGAGCAACAACCTCCTAAAATTGCAGGTGAACCCCCCTCGATATTTCCCGAATATACATCTCCAATAAAGCAAACGGCTGTGGCAAGTATAGCAAGACCTGCTACAAAACCTAAGTTTTGGAAGTTTTTCTCCTCATCTTCAAATTCAAATACGGGAGGCTTTCCATTACCATCAGTAAGACAGTATAACTCACAGCTTCCTCATTCCACTTCATCTCATAGTTTGGCCAATATTGAAATTTCAGACCCAATACTGAAGAACCCTAACGAATTTAAGGATGTTAAATTGAAACCAATTTCTAATCTGGCGCAAACAACACAGTCTTCTACATCATTACCAATAGATCCAAGGGCAGATTGTCAATTGTATGGCTCTACATTAGTTAAACGTTGTTGTTTTGAAGGATTGTCAGTGCCAAGGATCATTACTACATGCATCGACTTTATTGAATCCGATGAAGAGAATTTGAGGACAGAAGGTATTTATAGAAAGTCTGGATCACAATCCCTTATTGAGCAAATTGAACGATGGTTCGCTAATGATGAAGATGTTAACTTGGAACAATATGATATACATGCTTCTACGAGTATTTTAAAACGATACCTCAGAAAGTTACCAAATCCAGTTATATCATTTCAAATATACGAACCATTAATTAACCTCGTTAGGTGCAATAATATGATAGCTGTATCTCCGTTAGGAAAAGGTATAGAGGTGAGTCAAGAACAGTTAAGTCCAGTAGCCTCCCTCTTTCAACAATTACCTAAAGAACATATAGAATTATTAAAAGTATTGGCAACACATATCAATGTGATAATCAGCTTCAAAGATTCCAATTTAATGAACTTAAATAATCTAGCACTAGTCTTCGCTCCAGGATTAATATGGGATTATAGCGGGGATAAAGATATCGTTGATATGAAAGAACGAAATTATATTGTTGGATTTATATTTGAAAATTATAAAATATTATTCTAATGGACAATAAGAACTTATGTTAAACTTTTTTTTAAACATTCATTACTAATGATTTTGTAAATATATATACATACAAGGATATATAAAATAGTTCTAATATATATCTAATAAAGACTCTATTTCATTGAATTCAGATATTCGCTGTAACCTATTGTTTCTAATTTACCAGCCTTTTCTAGGACTTCTGTTTCTTGATTTAATAAAAATTCTTCCATTTTATGCTGTAGAGATGAATCGGATGAACCTATTATCCTAATTGCTAATAATGCGGCATTTGTACTGTTATTGATAGCAACGGTAGCAACTGGAACACCTCTTGGCATTTGGACAATAGAATGCAAAGAATCAACACCATCTAAACAGGATCCCTTGACTGGGACACCGATCACTGGTAGTGGAGTCATTGCGGCAACCATACCAGGTAAGTGAGCAGCACCCCCAGCACCAGCAATAATAACTTTAACACCACGTTGGGAAGCCTCGATAGCATACTTGCTCATTCTGTGTGGTGTTCTATGAGCTGATACAATAGTAACTTCAAAAGGTACATCAAATTGTTCTAATATTTTACAAGCTACTGACATGACAGGTAAATCAGAATCAGAACCCATAATAATGCCAACGACTGGTTTCTTGATTTTACTTTTATTGATCTTATCTGCTATTGAAATAGTAATAGGTTTCTCATTTTCTCCGGTGATGTAAGAGAGCCTTCTGCTACACTCATCCATTGATGAAGAAACAATATTTATGTGACCAACCTTTCTATTTGGTCTAGATTCCTTACCATATAAGTATACTGATACGTTTGGTGTAGCTAAGGCACGTTCACAGATTTTTAATTCTCCATTTTTCACATTTGGATCGCCAAGGACATTTAGCATAATAGCATTCGTAGTATTGGTACTGAAACTACTGAAATTCTTTGGCATTGGCAAGTTTAATACTGCTCTTAGGTGTGCTTCAAATTGTGATGTCACACATGCATCAATTGTATAATGACCAGAATTATGGGGTCTTGGTGCAATTTCGTTGATTAATAACATTTCGCCTCCTAAATAGAACATTTCGACACCAAAGATACCACACCCAGGGAAGGATTTAATAGCATTTTCAGCCAACAACTTTGCCTTTAATTGAATTGAATCTGGAATTCTTGCTGGAGCATAACATAAATGACAAATATTATTTTGGTGGATTGTTTCCACTACAGGGTATGAAAAGACACGACCATCTACAGAACGAACAATCATCACTGCTAATTCTTTAACAAACGGGGCCCATTTCTCAACGTATAATGCACGATCTTTTAATGTTTCCAAAGCATCCGGAATATTTTCCTTGGTTTTGATTACAAAATTTCCTCTACCATCATATGCAAATTTTCTTGATTTTAAGACAAAAGGATAACCGAAATCTTCACCCACTTTAGTTAATTCATTGACAGATGGATTTTCAACTGGCAAACTTTCCACTACCTTAATTCCATTTTTAATCAAATGTTCCTTTTGGAGATACTTATCTTGGATCAATTCGATAGTTTCTGGAGAAGGATATATTTTCAAATTTGGGTAAATTTTTTGTAGGTCTTTTAAAGTTGCAACATCAACGTGTTCAATTTCAATAGTTAAAACATCACACTTGGCAGCTATTTTCCTAATATCATCAGGGCAAGTAAAGGAGCCTTCGATGTGTTCAGTAGAATTACTGATTTGTTTAGCTGGAGAATTTGTAGCGTCGAGCACAACAGTGTTTATATTTAATCTATTAGCTGCTTCCACTAACATACGACCTAATTGGCCACCACCTAAAACTCCTAATGTTCTGGAATCCATGATTTTCTAATAATATATGTGTTATCTTTTATGGATTTAATATGATGATACCTTCTACAATATGTATTTAAATACCCACTACTTCTTTTCAATATAAAAGTTCCTCAAATATATTTTGAAAAACTACAAATAGTATGTTTGTATTCTAATTGTACTTTTATTTAAATACTTGCAAGTAAGAGATATCTCTTGAGAATCAATCCTGGAATAATCACTCATAAATATATGCATTCCTTGACTAATAATTAGTCCTGTGCATTGATTAATATATTTTTTCAGAGAAGTCAAACACCCTCGCGAAAGTCAAGAAGTCAATAATGAAAAACAGAAAATCGAAGGATCCATTCTCACTATAGAAATTAAAACTGGAGAGTAAATTTGGTTTGGGATTAAATAGTAGACCATTTTGCGTAGTACAGAGAGTTGTAAATGCATCATTGATTATGTACATAAATATAGGTATTTATACAAGTGTATATGTATGTCTACAAAGCGTCAAAGAATGTTTCTTCATTATCATTCTCAATATCAGGTGTATCAGTATATAGTGGTGCTACCATAGTACTTGAACTATTACACCCTGGGTTGTTCCTCTCGAGAATTGCTTGTGTTTTTAGTCGTTCTTGTTCCTTGGATATGCTATTTAATTCTTTAAGTAATTCAGAACGGTTTGATGAAATTGAAACTTTTCGTTTTGTTTCAGAAATCGCTGGCGGAGGTTCCTTAAATAAACTCATATGGGTGGTGGGAAGACAGCATGATTTCATATCTTGGTATATTTCCATCAGATTTGCACTGATATGTTTTTCTAATAGGATTTTACCAATAGCATGATTTTCAATTCTATAAATGATTTTAAATAGTAACCGTTTAATTTTGACTATTCTCTTCTCGAGAACTGACGATGAAGTGCGAGATGAAACTGATCTACTGGGCATAGCATTCCCTGGTTGTGATAATGGCCTTTCCGTTGATGTATCACTATGTGAATTAAATGTTTGGTTTAGCGAAAGTAGATTTTTCAACGATCCAGAACGGATAATCTTTAATCTATGGGGTTTGATACTAGTCATATTTAAATTTGGCGAATATAATAAATGGCTTTCATTCAAATTATAGGCGAAAAAGGATGCCAAGTATTCAAAACAGTTCACCTTAATAAAATTGTCTATTAATGGACCATCATTATCCGTTCTACTTCCTAAATTGTTTTTAGTTTCTCTTTCAAAATTTTGCTTCAAGATGGCCTCCAAATTTATATCTGTGAAATCTTGGGTTCTCAAATTAAATGTGGTAGGTAATTGTAGGTCAGGGAAATTCATACAAATATTAATAAATTTCTCCAAGTTTTTCTTATTCAATGATATCGATGAATAAAAATATTTGAATGTTTCATAAAGTTGGGATAACTGGAAGTATATTTTATCTAAAGGATCTGTTTTTAAGTCAATTTTTTTCAAACTATTTAAACTACGATTCATGGAGCTGAAAAGCTTGATTATGTGTAATGCGTAGTAATCGAAATATTCAGAAAATATTATAAAATCTTTGTATGTCGTTAAATATTCATCCTGTAATGCTATTTCTGGTTGTATATTTGAATTATTCATGCCTTTGTTATTTGAAGGGTTTGATTGGACCAAATCTATTATTTGTAAAATGTTGACCCTCTTAAATACACTTAAGATAGTTTGGTTATCGTGTTGTCCTTCGAACAGATAATTTATTAGTTTCAACATTAGTCCCATGCGTTTTTTCGTATTTGAAACGTCATTATTTAAATTAGTGTTGTTATTCTCATTGTTACAGTTACTATTACTGTTACTATTATTATTAATATTATTATTATTATTATTATTATTATGATTATGGATATTATTACTGTTGTTGTTATTAATGTTGTTAGTGGTATTACAGATATTACTATTATTACTGCTGCTGTTATTGATATACAACAATTTTTTAAAATTATTTGAACCATTTTTGAATTCTTGCTTTAGTGTAAATTTTTCTTTGTCCTGACCTAAATCACTACGGTATAGAACACCTTCATCTAAATCGTAGTAAAAATCCCATATATCTGTTTGAAATTTAAATATTGGATTAGCAGTACCTATTATTGTAAAGGACTGTGAAAACTCCGAGAAGGGTTCTATGTGGTTTCTTAATCCATCTACTATTGATATATCCATGTAGGGAAATACTAAAACCGAGTTACCTTGAAAATAATTACCTGTTGAGCAATGGATAAAATTGGATAGCGACAGAATAAATTGAGACAATGTATCCTTTGATATATATTTAGAACTTATCACCAATTTCCATGTAAATGTCTTTGGATCTATCTTGTTTAATTGTTGTATAAACAATGAAAGAAATTTTAAAATTTCCTTATTGTAATTCAATGTTACTGTAATTGGATCATATCTAATAAGATCTGCCTGTAATGGGATCGTCTTTATTATGGAAGGTAAAAAATCAGTATGAAATTTATTAAAATGATACGTTATTAAATGATTGTTTAATGATATTATATTCCCGTATTGATCTGTAGTTGGAAATTTGTTTGATTTTAATATCTTTAGAAGAGTTTCCCCTTTCGAATCAAATATGGTCTCTAGAATATCATCGTCATGTATTGACTGTAATATCTTTTGTAGGTATATCTTTGAATGGACCTTCTTCAGGCAAGACAAGTCCAAACTATTTAGCATGTTGAAACAATCTGCCAATATCCTTAAGGAATGTTGCTGCGGTGAAACCATATAATAGTGTAAGAACATTACTAGCATTGGTTTAAAAATAATAAAATTTTTCATTGTCGTTCCAAGGGCGATGGATCGTATTATCGCCCCACGGTCGTTGGATTCATCCAGTATGGTATTAACAATATTAATAAAAAATAAAGTGGTGTCATCAGTATTGTTATTCTCTGAAATACTTCTAATGGAAAAATCTACTGATTCTAATTCATCTTCTTCGTATAGTACACTGTTTCTTGAGTTCACGTTACTAAGTTTTTGCTGCAAAGAGTTGTTATTAGTGGAACTATTTTTAGACGATTGTGATGGAAACACTTGATAATTTTGAGTAAATTTATTTTTATAAAGTATAAATGTTGTGAAGTCAGGTTTACCTGGGGTCCGTTCAGCACTATCAGGAATCATAAGATTGGCTAAATTAAGACTTATGGTTGATCCCTTACTGGTGCTAATGATTTCAGTCTCACCAAATAAAGATGATTTGAAACCTGGAATACTCTTTGGGTATTGGTGTTTTACTATTGGGCCTAATTTATTATCAAACTCTGCAGCTAGAATATATTGAACATTTTGCGTAATTGGAGTATGATTTGTTATTATTGAACGCTGTGAATCATTCTGGATCGGCATTTTAATGTTTGTATTGACGATGGATATATCACGGGTATCCGTATTTAATTATGGTGTTATATGCAGTTCGTTATGGGGATGTTGAAATTGAGTAAGTGAGTAATTGGGAGTCTATTGAATAGCTGAAATATATACGTACTTATTTTAAGTTTTTAATCTTGTGCTCTTTTAATAAACAATCTCGATACATTTTCATCATTTTAATTTTCGTCCCTCTAATTTTCCTTGACAGCGAAACGCAGAAGCGTAAAGTTTCGTTTCACACCGTTTTCACATTCTATGGTGAGAAAATTCAATACATATATATAAGCAACCATTAACAATAAAATAAAAGTATAATAGCTCTTCTCTAAGTATTTAAAATAAAGTTTCGATTTGCTTATATAAATATTTTATTTATAAAGATGTAGATGTGTTGCTTTTAATAGTTACGTTTTTCCTATTTAGTTAATAAATAATGTAAAGTTTCGTATGTGTAAAATACAGCAGCATTCGATGGAATTGATCTTAATAGGGTAATACCGACCCCTCTATAAAATCCTGGTATTCCATAGTGTTCCTTGACTTTATTTGCAGCCTCCATAAACCCTAGATGTTCGGTCTGCATTAATGATTTGATTGTATCCACTGGGAACATAGTTCCATTAAATGCGACACCTGCGCATGCACCACTTATCAATAGTTGCCATGTCTTTAATGTTTTTGAACTGTTTATACTGACGAAATATAATTTGAAAGCTTCGTATGTACCAAACCATATTAAACTTCCGATCGATTCTCTTACAAACGTACCGGACTGGCCCTGCCATAATCCCCATATTCCCTTTTCCTTTAGGATCGATTTGATAGTTGGTACGATTGATGTATGTCTGTCTTCATCCGGTAGTACGATTTGTAAATTAGATACTTGCAATCTACATTTAACTAGCTCTACAGGGGTTAATACTAAACTGGTGCATGATCCAGCAAACCCTCCAGAGAGTAGTACAATAAAAAACGCTGATAATGATGTGAATGTCTGTAGAAAATATTGGCATTGATTATATGAGACAAATAGCATAGCGTGTTCCAGCGAGGCCCCTAGCAATGGAGAAGCTATCCCTTGAAAGAATCCGTTTCTGATACCCTCATTCTCGTATGTATATTTGATACACGACCATGTTGTTGGGAAAACATTTGATCCTTGTGTTTGTAGTCTGACTTTAACTGTGTCAAATGGGTATTCTATTAGTTTGCCTAGTGCCCCCGCGATGGAACCTACAATGATATCTAAAATAGCTGTGGATAATCCGCCTTTTGGTTCTTCCATAATAACTGTATAATCCTGTTTTCTGTAAATATATTAGTGTTCTTCTACTGTAGGAGTTTCTTGTCTGGCTGATTTTCTGTGATTAAAGTGTCCCTTTGTAACTTTTACCTTTGAGGTAAGAATGAATAAACTGGTGTATTAAGGATATATGTATACAGGTCACTTTTATAAAATATGTTTAGTAATTCTTAGCCAATCAACTAATTCATCTAAAACAAGTAAAGAAGTAGAAGCCACACTATGCAAATTACAAATTGTAAATCGCATCGTTTCAGATTAGGAAACTACTGCTTACAGTAACGATAACGAGATGAGCTCGAAGGAAAAAAAATTTTCACTGCTGGGGAGGGGGGAGACACAAGGCTAAGACAGAGCTGAGAAAAGACAAGAAAGACAATGCAGTTATTGTTGGAGGTTGGAGAGTAACCCCCTCCCCGGTGAAGCTATATCGCAAAATACGATGTAGTGTAGATCTGGCTTGGATACCTTCTTGGCTGTATTATCTACGAAATTATTTACTATCAAGACTATAATGTCACATAAAGGGGGTTTAGCTGAAAATGCGCTTCCTAGCCCTTTGGATTATACTGCTGTGCGAACAATATAAATATATATCGACGAAGAAGTACATACAGAATATCTTGGATGTGAAAGATCACACACAACATACCATCCGATGGTATGGATACATATATGTAACCTCTCGCTGTTGTGTCTTAGATGAACATTAATGTACTGCAACCTTTGCCTCGTACCACACGATAATCTCAGAGGAAGAAATTTAAAAAATCTTTTTTTTCCGTGAAAAATTTCAGATAATTTTTCAATTCGAAGCTCAAGAAATCATAATTTACCATATATTAATGTTTGTAGGTGTCTATGTGTTTCTCCCACTCACCACTCGAGAGGACCAAGAAAACAGTCTGCTGAAGCTTAAATTGATTATTTTCCATCCATCCCTTTGACAATGAAGTACTTAGCCGCTTACTTATTATTATCCCAAGCTGAAGGTGCTACCACCCCAACTGCTGCTCAAATCAAAGCTGTCGTTGAATCTGTCGGTATCGAAGCTGATGAATCCAGAATCACTGAATTACTAGCCTCTCTAGAAGGTAAAGGTTCCATCGATGAAATCATCACTGAAGGTGCAAAGAAGTTTGCTTCAGTTCCAGCCGGTGGTGCTGCTGGTGCTGCTACTTCTGGTGCCGCTGCTGGTGCCGCTGCTGGTGAAGCCGCTGCTGAAGAAGTTGAAGAAGCCAAGGAAGAATCCGACGATGATATGGGATTCGGTTTATTCGATTAAGCTAACTGATAGGTAAAATATCTTTTTTTTTCTATATATCACACTGTATATTCTATAATTGATAATAATAGATATCAAGTGTTGTTTTTTTGTAATTCGATATAAAGTATTAGTTCAATATTGTTCTTCCTTTGTTTCTGTTTTATTCATTTACTTATAGTTTAAAGAATTATTTTTTTGTATAAAAATGTATAATGTATTTAAAAAATATAACAAAACATAAATAAATATATGTATAGAAACTCTTTTTATTATTTTATTGGTCTGCTTGTTTATTAATTGTCTCAATGATCTTAATAATATCAGATAACACATCCACAGTTGCATCAACCAAATCACCATGATCCGTCAATAAATATTTATTAACGTTATTTTTCAACAAAATAGTTGTACACCCAGCAGTTCTCCCACTTTTCATATCTTCAATTGAATCACCAACCATGATGATCTCGGATGGGTTTAGATCTAGCTGCTTTGCGATATGAATCAATGGGGCAGGGGATGGTTTCGTGGGTCTGAAGTCTCTTGTTAAAATATTATCAAACTTGTTAAGTTCCACTGGAATGAATTGCGAAATTAAATGGTTGACAGGAGTAATCACATTCCTTGTACATATATTCTTGCTATAATGGTTTACCGTTAAAAATTTCAATAATTCCACCAAGCCCGGTTGTGGTTCCATCTCTGCCATGGCCTTAACCTCAACATTATGGATTCCCTCGTGTGCAGTCTCTTGTTGTTCTTTGGTAGGCATTTCATCTATATAGTCTAAGATGTCAATAGTCTTGTCCTCGAGACTGATAGCTTTTCTCATTGCTGGAAACATCCAAGATTGAGGCAAACATAGAGTACCGTCCATATCAAAAATTACTGCTTTGATGGTGCGCAAGTTATCTTTAAGTGTGGTTGCAATTGGTTTAGTCATCATAACCGTCTTGATTAATTGCTTATTTCTATGTCTAGATTGATTTATTGACCTAATAGTTCGGGTATATTACTTTTATTGAGTATTAAACACAAGAAAGAACAAGTATCAGTTAAAAAGAAGTGCAATACACCATCAGTCAACGTAGTTATCACCTACTTCTACCACAATCAATAGCGTCCTTATATAATATTTTATCAGATCTTGCTAAGCTAGTCAACCAACAACAGACCGCGCAGTAGTAAGAACGAGCCGAGAGAAACAAAATCGTATCAAAAAAAACGAACAACGAAATATTATTAAAATAGCTTTAAAGGGGAAAGAAATACCATCAGAAATGAAGACACTAAAACATAAACTACGTGAACAAGAAAGAAGAGAAACAAAAAGGAAATAGTGAAATTAAGAACTACAATGTCATCTGCCATACCTTATGATCCAATAGAGGAGAATCCCTTTCTTGAACATGCAAACGCAATTGCTGATTCAGGTAATCATTCAATAACAACATCAGAAGAACTAGAAGAACCAGAAGAACCAGAAGCTACTACTAGCCAGAACAAAAACAATTTCAAGACAGATACACAACATAACAAGGATAACACTACCACTAATAAAAACCATGAGGTTACTCCAAACTCCCAAGAGACAGCATCAACATATGTAGACGAAAATACTCTACCGGAACGCAAACAAGAGCAAAAGAAATACAAAATTCTTATCAAGGTAACTAGCCTTGAAAGAGTTGGTACTCTAGCAAACAAACGCGAGAATCCAACAATAGTATTCGATTGTTCAACAAATGTGCCCACATTCCGAAAAAGAAACCACAAATCTTTAAGAAAGACCATCCAGGAGTTTCGACAACTATTCAAATATTTAAACAGTAGCGTTCCTGAATGCTTCGTGCCAACTCTACCTTCCCCATACACAAACTACGGAATTAATAACCAAGAGGATTACGAGATGGTGAAATATTCTTATCAAGAATGGTTCAATAGAATCACAGCAGATCCACTTTTGACAAGAAACGAAGAAATAGCATTTTTTATAGAGAGTGATTGCAACACATACTCACCCATTAATAAAGTTAAGGGCCATGTCAGTGGTCTAAGAAGAAAGACATTAAAGCAATTAGCACCACCCTATGACGAAGTAATCGAGTTAGCTGAGTTTAGACCTCTTGTCAAATCCATATATCTTAGGGCACAAGATATTCAAGAGCGTTTACTCAAAGTTAGTAAAGTACGGAGACAGCTCGTGCAGGAAGAAAATGAATTTGGCCAGAGGTTTACTAAAATCGATGGTAATAATGAAAAGAATTTATTGTATAAACGGTATGGTAAAGTCATGACCGCTGTAGGGGATATAAACAGTGTCATTGCTGCGATGGATATTGCTACTTTATATGACGGTATAGAATGGATTGTTAGAGATGCGTATATGATCAAGGAATCGTTAACCAGTAGACATTTCATTATGAGAGAACTGATCCAGGCCCAAGCGAGTTCCAAGGCCAAACAGGAACAGGCAAGAACTTTACGGAGTAGAAGAGACGCTAACCCTTTGAAAGTTGAAGAAGCATTGACGAATTTGAAGATTGCTACAAAAAACGAACAAGAACTAACGTTGAAGTTACAACGAATCACTTCCAATATGTTGATAGAGAAAAGAGAATGGATCAACTGGTATGAATCATGGTTAACACAGTCTATCAAAGCATATGTTATAAGAAAGATTGAGTATGAACGTAAAAAATTAACACTACTAGAGAGGGTCCGATTCGAGGTAAGAAGGGCTGATTCCAAAGGTGGATTGTCACGTTTGGGTCGTGATACTGTTTCGGACAAAGAAGATGTAATCTCACAGAGTATCCATGGTGATAGCTGGGCAGGGGATACACGTCGTCGTGACAAGAGCCAGATAGATAAAGTAACCCATACTGAATTTGACAAATCATTAACTATCGAGGAAGAAGGCAGGCTTAAATCCGAAACCAACCAAAATTTCTTGGATGCCAGAAACGCAGCACACCTATTAGGTATGCAATCCAGTAATTTTTAACCAAGTCATACACACATATCCACATGCATTCTCTGCTTCACACACACATACATATATATGTTTAGCTTTGTATTGATATTAGTTCTGTATATTATATCATTTGTGCGTGAAATCGTTGGAACATCTATTATACTGATAATTTCGCACAACGCGATGATCATCTCAAACGATTAAATAATTCTGTTTTGTATGGATTCTTCCCCCTTATAAACCGTTTCATGCTTTGTGTGAAAACGTGTAAACGACACTAGGCGAGAATATGGAAAAAAAAATTTACTGAGAGTGAAATTTTTTCACTTTTAATTATTTAATCATTATTCTATTTTATTTTTCTCTTATTTCAGTTGGTTCTTTGTAATTGGTTCTGAAAGTCAAGCAAACATCTCAAAAAACAATCAAACAAATTAATCAAAAATGGTTGCTTTCACTGTTGACCAAATGCGTTCTTTAATGGACCATGTCTGTAATGTCAGAAACATGTCCGTTATTGCCCATGTCGATCATGGTAAGTCCACTTTAACCGATTCCTTAGTCCAAAGAGCTGGTATTATTTCAGCTGCTAAGGCTGGTGAAGCTCGTTTCACCGATACCAGAAAGGATGAACAAGAAAGAGGTATTACTATTAAGTCTACCGCTATTTCTTTATACTCTGAAATGTCTGAAGAAGATGTCAAGTCTATTACCCAAAAGACTGACGGTAACTCTTTCTTAATCAACTTAATCGATTCCCCAGGTCACGTCGATTTCTCCTCAGAAGTCACAGCTGCTTTAAGAGTCACTGATGGTGCTTTAGTTGTCGTTGATACCATTGAAGGTGTTTGTGTCCAAACTGAAACTGTCTTAAGACAAGCTTTAGGTGAAAGAATCAAGCCAGTTGTCTGTATTAACAAGGTCGACAGAGCTTTATTAGAATTACAAGTCTCTAAGGAAGATTTATATCAAACTTTCGCCAGAACTGTCGAATCTGTTAACGTCATCATCTCCACTTACGCTGATGAAGTCTTAGGTGACGTTCAAGTTTACCCATCAAAGGGTACTGTTGCTTTTGGTTCCGGTTTACATGGTTGGGCTTTCACCATCCGTCAATTTGCCAACAGATACGCCAAGAAATTCGGTGTTGACAAAGAAAAGATGATGGAAAGATTATGGGGTGACTCTTTCTTCAACCCAAAGACCAAGAAGTGGACTAACAAGGAAACTGATGCTGATGGTAAGCCATTAGAAAGAGCTTTTAACATGTTTGTCTTAGATCCAATCTTCAGAATCTTTGCTGCTGTCATGAACTTCAAGAAGGATGAAATTCCAACCTTATTAGAAAAATTAGACATCTTATTAAAGGGTGACGAAAAAGATCTAGAAGGTAAAGCTTTATTAAAGGTCGTTATGAGAAAGTTCTTACCTGCTGCTGATGCCTTATTAGAAATGATTATCT
>JAJLYB010000156.1:0-23027 GCA_030674245.1 Jamesozyma piceae
ATCTTCTCATATTGGAGGGTCGATTCCCGAAGACTCTATAAATCACAAAAGTTGAATTAAAAGCCAGTAGACCAGAGGTGGCTATGCAGATTCACAGACTCTTCTCCTCACATTGTTTATTGTCATCCATACCTGGCTCCTGAACCTTGCGTTAATGGCACGTTTTACTAACCCCCTCCTTCGGAGGGGGTTAGTGTCATTCCAATTAAAGAACCTGGTTCTTAGACCAGACTCTGGTTAACCTTCCATGTTATCACATGTAACTGGTGGAACATATAGTCTTTGAGAGAAACCCAGTGAGATTAATAAAGGTATAAAAAGTAGTAACTTAGCAAATAGTGTATTATATAACATATTGAGTTGTAATCAACAGTTTTTTGTGTGTTTTTGATAGCAGAGATTGTAATTTGTAGAAAGTAATAGAAATCTAGAAATTGAAATAGAAATATACAGAAATATTACTCCGATTTACACAAAATTTAATTGCGATTTTTCAAATCGTGAAAATGAACAAATAGGATTCATTGAACCGAGAAAATAAAACAGCTTTCTATAGGTATGTCCAAATAATTAGACATTAATAATATTGCATAAGCACTGTTTTAAGGGCTAAAAAGTATATCATAACGAGAAAACCAAATGCATGTTAAGCAAAACTTTAAACCTAGAGGGGAGTTAAAAGATATCCTATTCAATATATTACGTCCAGTGTATTCAACCCGTGGCATGTGGAAGCATATATATAATATCAAAAAAATTGTTACCTGACGTGTTCAGAGCTTGATCTGATATATGTGTAATCATTGTTTGTCCAGAAGCATAATATTATTTAAACTTTATGTTCATCCCTCGTCGGCATAGGGTCTCGGTCATTTTAGTAAGATAAGTAGTCTGTAATTCCTGAGGGAATGTATCTATTTTGGGATTAGGGATGACCTTTGCTTGATCTGATGCGTTACTCACCGTGTAATAGATCCGTAGAGGCTGGAAACAAAAAGATATTTAGGGTCCTTTATGCTGATCATTTAATATAAACCATTGTTTCTGCGGACATTTTGTATTATTTTATGCAACGTTTACGAAGGCGTGGGGTTTGGGGAAAATAGTACGCAGAGAAAATCACAGGCAAATGTACGAAGAGATATACATAGAAATACACCAGAACATCAATTCCGGTGATGGGACTGCTTCCGTTTTCCAAAGAGAATCAGTTTATTTTCAAGAAGGGTAACAGAAATTGGAAAATAGTTTCAATCACGTATTTTATCCCTTTCATTTCCTTTTTTTTGCTTTTCTTTTTCATCCTTTTTCAATTGGTCTGGAAAGCTTGAGCCTACTTAGAAATTTGAATCAACATAGATCTGTTATTTGCACAACCACTTTAGTTTACATGGTTCGGTGAATAAAGTTTTACAAAATTTGGTAAAAACTTTGAAGCTAATATTTAATGGATACTAAAATAAAACTAAAGAAGGTTCTCTCTTTAGTAAAAGTATCAAACCCCCTTGTTTCTTGCAAACGTAATTGTCTTAAACTGTAGAGACCTCGGGTTTCTCGAAAACATGAAATTTAGTGAAGCTAGTAAGCACTTATTCTCACTTATCGCAACTATTTGTCTGAGTATCCCCTTCAATTGTATATTTCATTATCTACCCCTATTATTGTTTCAAAATGTTATGTTATAACCGATTGAATTTACCATAGATTATTTATTCTTCTTAGCTCACACTTTATCCTATTGATTTTTATTAGGAACATAATGTTAACTAGGTCATTATTAAGAACTAATCAAATAATCGACATTATACAGATGAAAGACGCCGGTATAATAAAATTATCACTTATATTCATTGCAGATGGAAACTTATTCAAAGAAACACCTTCACAACAAGTGTAGTATTTTTTCTCGACTGAGAAAGATTATTTGTTCGCAGAGAAAACGTTGCAGAACGGTTTTTACACGCATTTATCTCGACCTCTTTCTTTTCTTCGAATATAAGGACGATCTACAAGAAATGGCTCAGTTTTATTGGACGGTTAAGTTAAGAACCATAGATCGCATTTAACCGACTGCCACAGAACTTTGGTATACAAGGCAATATGTTGAACTTAATAAATAATATTTGTGGGGTATTATTTCTATGTTTTTGAAATAAAAATATAGGATAGGATAGTTATAAAGGTATTATTTCTAAAATTTTAGAAATATACACTATTATCCAACATATATAAAGTATGCATGCTTATTGAAGAGCTCTCTAGCTATCTTTTATGCTTACATATTTTGAGTTGCAATTCTTCATTTAATATCCTTCAGAGCAAATGGTTTTGTATTAAAAATAATGGGAGGGTCTTTACTCTGAAGTATTCTGGTATGGGATAGCATGAAAAATATAAATTGGAGGAAGTAATATGAAATTGAATACATGTCATGAAATCACGATTTTATACAACGTCTAACATTTTTTAAACAAGTGCTGTATATTGAAATCTCATTCGTAACCAATTAGAGTATGTCTAATACCCTCTATCCCAATGTTCAGAAGGCATCTGCGAAATGAATGTTCTCCGTCCAGGCCCAAGGTATTACCGGTACAAAAACAGTAATGTGTGCAGATGATCGGGAGTGTAACAATAGTTTTTATTTTAAGAAGGTGTATTGCTATATCGTTTTATATGGAGTTGTGGATATTCAAAAAAGGCACATTTGTTAACATTAATAAGTTATATCATAGGTTTCAAAGTTTCTATAAAACAAAATTGGGACATAATTTGGTTACCTATCATCCACCCTAATAAAGATAGCTTGTTAAATAGCAATGCTCTGACCCTTAATTATACGAACCATACGGAAATGGGATCTAATGGCTCTTAGTTATGTATAATTAGTAATATTGAGTACTTTATTCATGGAACTAACAACTACGTCAGTTCCTGTATGCAATATATGCAAACCTGTCTATATACCAGCATTCATCTTGGCGTAAGAAATAATCTAATCATATTTACGACCATTTTTTACCAATCTGTACACTCTGTGTGTGGTAAGGTGATCTCTTATGCCTATAAAAACAAAAAATACTGCTTGAAACAAGTATATTTCTGTGTAACGTTTAAAATTAATATTAATATTATAGTTCTCTTTCCTTTTCGTTTTTAATATGGAATTGCACCACAAAATTTACTACCAACGTAAAAATGATACTCTGTCCAAATATTTTACTATCTGCACTGATGTTATAGAAGAGCTTTCGTTGGACGACTAAAAGTAATTTCTATAATTATAGCATTGTGTTTATGGAACCTTCATTAAAAATAGTTAAAAAATCAATGAAGTGATTCATTAGTATCATATTACATTTTATTCCGGCCTAGCTTTATGGATTCAGGATATGTTTGATAAAGAATATCGTACTTGAGTGATACTCTTTAGAAACTGGTATGACCATAAGCATTTAATGGTAATCCGTTCTCCAAACGCTCTGATAAGTCTGGATTTGAAATGAAAAATGTACCATTTTCAGTAAAAGTTTTGTTCTATTTTAGGTGCTCTTTGGAAATACCTGGACGTAATGTCAAGTTACCATTTCTAATAGTTGAATCTTCTCAAATAAAGTAAAAGAATTTGTTAGTTACATCACTAATCGCAGGAATTTGCGGTTCGATTAAGTGAACATACAGTAGATGTTTTCCATCGACCTCTTCTCCATATATGTTAAATATGAAGGAGTATCACTATGTAATCCACCCTTGGTTAATTCCAATGCATTAGCTTATCTATCAAGATTCCATGATTGACTCCAGAAAAATGACTTGTTCTGATGAACCTTAAAATCATATTTTTCCATTGTTCGACTTATCCTTTAGACCAAATTATAGATGCGTTATCGTAACCAGTAGCTTGTAGGAAAATAAAAATAGCTTCAGTGATAATCATAATACCTTCAGTGTTGGAACTTTGATCATAACAAGTAGCAGTCCAATCTTTGTGTGGAACGTTGCCCGGATAATGACCTCTCATTCCGATAACTGGGGGCATGATGTTTCTATGTTTTAGCTTGTATTACAGTGTTTAATGAGCTTGAACAGGTTGGTATAGTTTAAAGGAATTGGTTTAAAATCATTGACAAAGGACACTGTTGTTTTTTTATTGTTTGTATCAGTTAAGAACGGTTTCTTTTTATTTCAAATGGAGAAAAAGGAGCTAAATGTTGATAGGCATTTCAAACCGTTTTACCATCGCTTATATACTTTTCTAAATCATTAAAGATTGATATATTAATAAATAGATCCTGAATAAGTATTACTTTATTATTAATTGTATTAATTGTGAATAGTTGTGATTAACAGGTTTATACTCATAGGTGTATTATTATTATACCTTGAATCAATAAGCAAATGATTCTCTTCTGTATCCGTGGTGGCCGACGAAACAAGCCGGAAACAGACAACAGAAAACGGAAAACGGAATAACACTTTCAGTCATTCCCGTTCGCATTCTGTTTTTGTGTATACTAGGTATGGAGAGTTATGGATTGCCTCACAAATAACGTTGTTTATGCTATGAGCATATATTAATGTTGTTAAATGAATGCAAGTAATAGTGTTGACCTTATTCTAGATAGTATATGACTAGTTAATTTTTTATAAAGCTAGGTTTGCCTCTTTTTAGAATTTTTCCTTGTTCATCAATTTATATTTACTATACATCTTGACTTCTATCTCATTATTTTATTTTTTGAAATTCTAAACATTTTTTGCACTTTTTCTCTTTCCACTTCTCTCCTATTTTTTCTTATGCTTAAATGACTATTCTTTTTCATCATATTCGTGATTTTCAATTTTTCAGTCGTATTTATTCATTTTAACAGTCCTTTCAGTTTATAAAGATTTCTTATTGTACTGTTTGATCGCTAAATATATATATTTTTAAATTGTGGAGTTGTAAATTTTTGTAACTACCAGTGGGTATCAGGTTTGTTATTATCAGGGAATATTGGTTGGTTATTGTCGATGCATATTGTTATGATCATTTAAAATGTGCCATATTATGAACCTTAAAAACAAATTTAGGAGGCATTTCCTTTTCATACAATCTGACGTCTTATTTCAAACTCTTAAAATTAGCATATATGCTTTTAATGTATGACAGTGTTAGAACTATGTAAATAAGTAGAAAATTAATATATGACCCTAAAATATTATATGTTAATTGTAGAAATATGAGACTTTTCCCCCAGTTTAAACGTAATCTGATGAGGAAGTACAATAATAACAAAATAAAGTAGATCAACTTTTCAAGAGGAGTACTAAGGAATAAAAGTTAACAAGGTAAATATATTATTCAGAAATAAAAAGTTAATAACACATATAAAAAAGAATAATCACCAATATATAATCTGGACATGAGGTTTTAAGGATATTGTCACATCAGGAATCAAGAAATGCAGAATCATTGTTAATAGTAGTATACTTCCCTATATACTGCATGTATCCAAATTTACTCATATTAGTCATATCTAGGGGAAATAGTATAATAAAATATTTACTAAGGTCTTTTAGTATTTTAAGATGCATGCAATAACTGCGAGAATATGTTTTTAAAATAATTACTAAATTCAATTGATATAATACAAGATTACCAATTAAACTCTAAGTTAAAAAAGTAAAACAAGGAATTAAAATTAATAAATCATTGTTTATTGCTTGATACTTCACATAGTTGTATATACTTGATCATTTAATAAAACGTAATACCCTTATCTCGTGATAAAGTTATTTTATTTTTCTAACCATTACAATATTATAAGCTGTTTAATTTACCACGGAATTCATCAATTGTCTTATACCCTTTCTTATCCATAATTTCTTGTAGTTCTTTTGTAACACGATCAAATATAGGTACACCTTCTTTATGCAGTTCAGTACCAATTTGTAACATAGAAGCACCACATAATAAATGTTCAAAAGCATCTTGACCTGTCACAATACCACCTGTTCCAATAACTTTAATATTTGGATTTAAACGTGTGTAGAAGGCACGAACATTAGCTAAAGCAGTTGGTTTTACATATTCTCCGCCGATACCTCCAAACCCACCCTTAGGTTTGATAACAACACTTTCCTTTTCCACATCTATATATAAACCATTACCTACACTATTAATTGAATTTATATAAGCTAATGGAAATTGGTTTAAAATATTTGCCATGATATCAAAGTGAGCGAAATCAAAATATGGCGGTAACTTAATACCTAAGGGTTTGTTGAAAAATGTAAAGACTTTCGTTAGGGTTTCTTTTGTTAATTCAAAATCATAGGCAACTTGTGGTTTACCTGGAACATTTGGGCACGATAAGTTTAATTCTGTAATACCATTGAAATCAGAATCCTGAACTTTTTGCAATAGTTTGATATTTTCGTCAATACTCATTCCAGCAATAGAGAAGAAAATGGGACCCTCGTTTGAGTATCTTTCTTGACGATCAATAACATAAGCCAAATAATAATCAATCCCGTTGTTAGGCAGACCCATAGAATTAATACTTCCTAATGGAACGGAAAAATAACGCGGGGATGGGTTACCTTCTCTCTCTAAAGTGGTTGCACTCTTAGTAATGAAAGCACCTGCTTTTGAATCGGCTAGTTCATCCAATTCAGCTGTTGTCATACAATGAACACCCGATGCGTTCATGAATGGATTTTCATAGGTGTAGTTTAGAAATTGTGTCTTTAGAGATGCTGGCATGTTTTTATGTATGGCGGTTTTTGATTTTTCCGGTAATACACTAGGCAAAGAGCTATGTTTAAGTTACATGAATTATCCCTATTTATATAATTGACTGAAAAATTCTGTGGTTTTTTTCCTCATCGCATTGGAAGAAAATATTAGATATTTCTCAGTTAACGATAGAGTTCGGAAATTGCCGAGCAAGATATTAATCCGGCATAATTATTCTGGTAAACATACTATGATAGAAATATCAGAATAAACTTTATGTTACCATGTATTACTGGTTGTGTTTCTTATTTCTTGAACAACAGTAACATTAGTCAATTTAGAAATTATTTATTCTTGCAAAAGGACGACATGTAGGGAATTGATATGTGCTTCTTGATAATTAATTTTCCGGAGAAAGATGTATATCCTGAGTTAAGTTTATGTAATATATGACCTTATATTTTAAACAAGTGAATTGTATGAAATTTAAACTATTAAGCATTCAGATTACCTTTGATGCCGTCTGATTGAATCGTAGGTCTCACACGTAAAAGTCATGTTTTATCCAATACCATCAACTAAATGTTAGACCAAAAATACTGAATATCCAGTTCCTTCTATAAAGTAAAAGAACAAAGATTCATCTCATATGATAATATAACATTAACAAGCCGGTACTTGAAATAAACATAGACAAATTTAGAATTAAATAAATCTTATATTTGGTTTGTAATACATTCTGGATCAGCTTCAAATTTTCACTCGGCTGGTATCGTGTGTATCAGACTACTGCCTCGGATAAAGCTATTAGAACCGACCAACGGTCAAAGTTTTAGCAGCTTAAAACAGACTGAAAGCTTGTATTTAAAAATTGAAAAATTAAATAACATAAACTATGGTTATTCAAATATATAGATGTATCCTATTTATTTTTATTATTTTATAAAAAGATTTATTTCAAAACAATGTTTTTAATTTGTTTATCTATTGATATTTTGAAATATCTTGTGATTAGGTATTAATGGTATGTTAAATTGCATTAACAAGTAATGCTATAATTATCTATCCAGAGTATGCATATTTAGATTTTCTTCTAATAGTTTCCCCATATTTCAATAGGAATATTGGAACTGGGATTAAAACCACACTAAACAATCCAATAATGGTTCCTGCCCAGCCAACAGAATTTTTACCCATACCTGTGAACATATATCCGGCAAACAATGGGAAAGCAGCAGCAAATGCAGATCTCAAGAAAGTATTTGCTGCGACCGCAGAAGCAGCTACCAGCAAGTATGATTCAACAATATAATTTAGACATGGTAAAAATATACCTAATAACCCAAATCCAATAAATGATCCTGCTATTGTTGGACAAATCCAATGAATTTTATGTGGGTAATTACCTGTCCAGCAAAACCATAAAATACCGACAGGGAACACTATACTTGAAATGATTAATGGATGTAGTCTTGCCTCTGGAACAAGACCACCTTTCGCACGACATCTTTTTAAATAATCACTATCGGAATACCATATCAAAGCACCACATACAAGCATACCAACAATCAATGCAATATATGGCAATTCCCCGTTTGTCTTAAACCCATAACCGTCAACAAACACAATTGGATAAGCTTCTAATAGAAGATATAAGATACCATAAACGAACGAGTTATAGATTGTAATAATTAAAAGCATTGGCTCTTTTACAAGTAGGACAATAGGTCTCTTTAAGTTATTTTGAGCAATTTTTTTAAATGATAATTCAACATTTTCGTGTGCTGCATGAATACCCCAATTTCCAGTTTCTGCTCTCATCTTTTTAGCCTTTGCTACTAGGACGCTAGGATGGTGAGTTTCTTCGAAATAAAAGAGCACAGCTACAAAAACAGCAGAGGCAAAACAACCCATGACATATTCTAGCCATCTCCAGGTAGTGTGTTGTGTTATGTATGATCCAATAACAGGACCCATCACAGGACCTACGAAAACTGCTAATGAAAACAAACATAGGACTTTACCTCTAAGATCTGTATCAAACATATCTGACATGGATGCGGGAACGACAGCTAGTGGACCAGACCCAATGAGACCACCAAAGAACCTACATATCATAATAGTTTGTAAATTTTCTGCAGTAGCAGTAGCAAATTGAAATAAGGCGAAACCAAAGGCTGAGATGACTAAAACAGGTCTTCTACCGTAAATTTCAGACAATGGAGCATAGATAATGGGAGAAATTGCAAAACCTAAGACGAATAAGGTGACACCTAATATAGCTACGACAGGTATAACATGATATTTTTCACAAAGTTGTGGAATACCCGAGGCAAAAATACTACTTGTCATTGAAATACAGATACAGTTCAGACAAATTATGACACAAATAAATGCTCTCTTTTTCATTGGCCAATTAAATGGATGTATTGGATCATTTGGACCATCAAAAGTTACTTCATATTGAACCTGGTTAGGTAAGGGTGGTGGAAAAGGTCTGTCACCACCCATTGGCAAGCAGGTAGTATAATCTACTTCTGTCTTTTCCGGTTCGTTTTCTGTTCCTGTCAAGATACGAGATATATCTCTATTAACATGGACACCAGTTTCAGCGGCCGATGTTATAGTTGCAGTTCTGTGTAGCATTATTTCATCTGCATTATAACGGTCATTTGAATTTTCTTGACTTGGGTCATTTAAAGTTGTAGCAGTACCTCTAAACTCTGAAATATCAGACGCAGAGGATGAATCGACATCGCTTGATCTTGCTTCCTTATTTGTTAATGAAGACGAGCTATGTGTCTGTTGATTGAGAGACGACATATATTTATTTATTTATATATTGTATTATATTATATTTTATGGGGTATCTATAGCTTATAATTGACCATAGAAGATAATTGAGAACGGATAAAATTATTTAGATGTAGTGAATTGACAGTCAGAATAGAATAACAGCAATAATAAGAAACCCACATTTGGAACGTATTTATATGTTATAAAAAGCTGATTTGTTTGTCACAATTAAAGATATTTGATTGATATGAGTGAAAATTTTTGATGATTCAACAACGCTGTCTGTGATGCCCGGAACCTTTTTTATCATAATTATTCCGTTTTAGGAAGGTCCATGGAAAATAAAGGATATCAGACACGAGATATGTGCGTGGCTTTTTTTCCCTCCTTTTGTCTTCGCCGGTTTTGGATCAGTTTTCGGAGTTTTCAGCTGCAAATGATTGATAAAAAGCGACTGGCAATAGATTAATAGCATATGTTTGACAGATATATCGGTTTGGCCTGTTCCGCGCGGTAACCAGAGGAAGATTGAAGTGATCAGAATGACAATATGGGGTATACAAAAATGGCTGATGAAACCATTTATGGAACATATCCCTCAACACTCAAGGAGATAATGGTTTTAAATGGCAGATGACTGAATGAGGGGTAGGAGATAAGAGATCTTATTCAGCTGTCATCGAATAATTAGTCAAGATAAGTGTGTGTGTTTTTTGTTTTCTGTTTTTTTCAGGTTTCTTTCTTATTATTTCTTTTACATAAGGGGTTGCTTCCCCTATACAATGGACATGACAATTTACATAATATACATAACATACAGATATACCCCTGAATTTATTTATCCTGTCATTTATTTATATATTCATTTGGTTATTTGTCCATTCATTTTATAATTGAGATGTTTCTCTCTTTAGCCAGTTGTACGATATGCTTTGTGGTTGTAAGAATTGTACCACATTTGCCCAAACTTTAGCGTGGTAGCTATCGATTTGTTCCTTTTCTTCAATAGATAATAGTTTGACATTGATTAATTTTTTGCAGTATGGTACCATGGTAATATTTTCAAATTTTAAAAACTTCTTCTCACCAAACCTTAATCCCTCAGCTACTTTAATAACCATGTCGTTTTCGATCCTAATACCATACTCTCCGTCTTTATAATACCCCGGTTCATTACTGATAATATTGCCCGCTTGTAATGGGTAATTGATTAGGTGTGGTCTGAATCCAATTCCCATAACACCCTCATGAACATTTAAAAACGAACCAATGCCGTGTGCTGTTCCATGTCTGTAATCTAAACCGTGGTTCCAAAGATATTGCCTTGCAATGCAATCGATATTATATCCTGGTGTTCCTTCTGGCATTATTAATCTTTCCATTGCCAGGTTACCTTTTAATACAAGAGTGTAATTATCTATTTCTTCCTGTGTTGGTGTGGTCATATGGACTGTTCTTGTTATGTCTGTAGTACCTTCAAGGAACTGCGAACCTGAATCACACAGGTAAACTTTGGATGGATCGATCATGGAGCAATTGTCTTTCGTTGGAGAATAATGGATAACTGCAGCGTTGGCACCTGTCGATGAGATTGTTTCGAATGAGTTACCCTTGAAATTCTTTTGCGTTTGTCTGATTTCCACTAATTTTTCACCAGCTTTGTATTCATCAATTAAAGCTTCTTTTTTGATCAATTGATGTTCCAACCATGCAAAGTATTGCACAAGGCATACAGCATCTTTAACCTGAGCACTGTGAGCATTTCTGATTTCAAATTCGTTCTTGATACATTTGAAGAAATCAATTGGAGAATGGACCATTTTGTATGGTAGATTATCACTTGAAACAGAACGAATTAATTGCCATGAAGATGTATCTGGCACTATAATATTAGTTTTGTTTGCGCTTGAGCTTGATGCTTCTGCTAATGTCTTTGTGTATAATTTCAAGTAGTTCCAAATATTGTCGTATGGTTTAACAACGATATTATTTTTGGTGAAATATTCCTTAATTGTGTCATCGTATGGATCATCAGTGAAAAGAATAGTTTCAGTATCATTAACCAATAGGTACGCAAAAAACACAGGATTATACTCGATATCCGAACCTCTTAAATTCAAAAACCAACATATATCATCTAGTGCGGAGACTATTAAAGTATTACATTTGGAATCTGGATTAATTTTTTTCAAAGTCTTTAATAACCTTTCACGTTTGGATTCAAATTCTTCACCGCTGAATTCAAATGGCAAATACAATAATGAATTATGTGGTCTCTCTGGTACAATTTCAAATTTATCCCAGATTGAATCGATTAGGTTTTCCTCAATTGGAATCAATCTAACACTAACGTCGTTGTTTGTAGAACTTTTCAATTTTTGATTGATTAGTTTTTCAAATGCGTTAAAGTTTTCAAAAGTGAATAATTTGGGGTCGATACCTATGTTAACACATTTGCCACCTAACGCCTCTGACATTTCCATTGATTCATGGATGCACCATTCTTGCCAAGTTTGTGGATCTACACCTTGTCTTAGTAAAGACCAATTGAAATCTAATTCCTGTAACGCTTGGTTAAAGTATCTTCCATCGGTACTTAAGATAGACTTTCCTTCATTATGTTTCTCATTAAAGTTTAAAATATTTCTTGTTATACACGCTACACCTGCAGAGCCAGAAAATCCCGAGATAAACGCTCTTCTTTGGTCGATTGCAGCTACGTACTCTGAGTTATGTTCATCTTCACTTGGTACGATATAGCAGCCAATATTATACTTTGCCATCAATTGACGTAATTCGAACAATCTCTTTGTCGTATTGACCTCCTTGTTCGATTGACATAGTGAATCAGATGAATAGATTGAGGCATTGTCATTTGGTGATGGAGAGACTGAGTTTCTTCCTCTCGAGGTCTCATTTTTTCTACGGGTATTTTCTAACTGTCTTAGGAATAGAGAAGTTCTTCTGCCTTTTCTGGATAAGATACCTGGAGAGCAAGTACAGTTATCACAAGGTCTTGAAGAGGCTGTTCTTGAGCCTGTCATTGCAGTGTTCATTGTTCTCACTGATGGTTTGGTAGTTAAATTTGTAGCAGTAGTTCTTGAAGTCATATATGACAGTGATAGAAATGATGTCTTTAAAAAACGGTGAAGAGTTGGTTTACTATAAATCTTCTTCAGCAAAAACCGTTGGTATAATGGTATAAAAATAATTTTTGATTATATTATTTGGTTTGCTTTGGCTTGCTGTGTATTTCCTTTTAATATGTCCTCAGTTTTTAAATTATTTGGGCGTTGGTGTTGTTGCCTTTTCTCTTCTGTATCTTGAATTTGGTTTCTGCTTTGTGACTTTCAAAAGGGGAAGTCTAAAAAGTATATATAGAAAAGATAGATAACACAGTCGTCCAGCATGATAAAAAAAATCTAGGCTTTTTTCTAATTACGTATGAAATGATCCTACATTAAATGAAAACGGACAGATGGAGGTACTTTGTAAGTTGTTTTAGCAAGAATTCCCCCCATTCATCCTGCTTCAGTTCGTCTTGTTTCCCGATTCGGATTCCGAACTAAAATTGATTTTTTTTGACTTCTCCGCGAAATCGGAATCAGAAAGATTGTAGTGTGGCATGAATGGGTGTTGAATAACGTAACAGAACTTCATTTTATTGGTTAGGGAATGGATATCTGTGTGAGGAGTGAATTCCGTTGTAAATAATAAATTTGGTTTTTTCGTTAATACAGTAAAATTGTAAACGAGGTTTAAATTAAAGGATTAATAATTTAAAGATATATGGATTTTTTTATATATAGACAAAAGGCATTGAATATTGTTTATAAACAAAAAATCAGAGACTGAATCTGAATCTGAATCTGTTGAAACATTTAAGCTACCAAAAATTCTTCAGCATTTAATACTCTACTACACATTGGTATACAGTGAAAGTGATAGAAAAATATAAGGATAGAACTAAAGGATAGACGTCCAACCATGAATACAAATATTAAACTACTAACCCCAAGAAATAATATACCACTACTATTCAACAGGCACAAAATATTATCAAATAATGCGGTGATACGAAGAAGATGTAACTCGACAATGGATTCTGCTCCCTTAAAGACGAATCCATTCAACAAACTAAAATTTATACAAAACACAAGCTTGACTGCAAAAGCAAGTACAAGTAGCAGCTCACAGAATACGAATGCCACTACACCATATCCATTCAAATTCAAATTTATTACACCAAATGAAAAGCCTGTTACAAGCCCACCTGCTTCCAAGACGTTTAAATGGTCTAGCCATTCACTGCCATCCAAAGAAACATTGAAAAATCTTCAAAATATATCAACTGCACAACCAAAAACAAGTTCAAACACAAATTCAAACACAAGCATATCCCCAAAGAAAAGAAAAAGAACTTTAAGACCACGCAAAGCTATAATAACACTATCACCAAAAGCGGTCCAGCATTTAAAATCGTTGATGAATCAGCCAAACCCACAAATGATCAGAGTCAGTACAAGAAACAGAGGTTGCTCTGGTACAACATATGATTTGCAATACATAACAGCGCCAGGTAAGTTTGACGAGGTTGTTGAACAGGACGGTATAAAGATTATTATCGATTCAAAGGCTCTGTTTAGTGTTGTCGGAAGTGAAATGGATTGGATCGATGATAAATTACAATCAAAATTTATCTTCAAAAATCCAAATTCAAAAGGTACTTGCGGCTGTGGAGAAAGTTTCATGATATGATCCAAGAAAGTGCCCTTACACAAATCTGCATATAGAATATTCTTCGTGTATATTATGCAATATTATATTTATTTATTTATTCACTTATTTATTAACTTATTTATTCATTATTTATTAACTCATATTTATCAAGCAATACTAATCCAAATACATTTTCGTTGTTCTTTAGGCTTAAATTGTATCGATACAAAAGGCGTTCCCTATGAATTTTCTAACCTCTCTTCTAAAATTTCACTTCAAACCTTTGCTTTGTCAAGACAAGAAATGCCCCGTGCTATGAACACTCAAGTTCCAAGATGTATGCAACTGTTTCAATTCCACATTCCCTGATAAATCCCTACCCCAAAATCGCCACTTCTGTATCCAAGACTTGCATTACTTACATGCTATGCTCTTATTCTCCTGTTTTCAAGCACCTCAATAACTCTGAACATATCTTGTTCCATCCCTCTCCTTATCATTTAGCCTAAAACACCTTATTCACCCTATTTTTATTCTACCATCCTTCCGTGTAACTGTTTCCACCTCTCCTTGCGTCCCTCTGTGTCTTGAGTCAACGGTCCCCACCGCTCTACCTGTCCTACCCATCGCTCTCTGTATCGCATCTCTTGATGTTTTTTTATTCGAAATTTCTGGAACTTCCTGGAATTCTCTGGAGAGGCACCGCACCATTCCGGATTTTTCCAGAAGAAGCTGGTTACGATAGAATAAGAAACGTTAGGGGATGCAAGTAAAGATTATATAACGAGCTTTTTGAAACTTGAAGATATATAAGAACTTTAAAACATTCTCAGTATATATCTAGTTAGCCAACTTTTTATATTTCGAAAACATTTATAACTTAGAGTTATTTTGCTTCTTTATTAATACACACTACAAAGTATAACAAAAAGAAACTTCAACAAAGTTAAACATTCATATAAAATGAACGAAGAAACACAATATACTGAAAAAGCATTGAACATTATTACAATTGCTCAAAAATTAGCTGAAGACCATCAGCAACCTCAACTGCAACCAATTCACCTATTGGCTGCTTTTATTGAAACTCCAGAAGATGGATCAATTGCATATCTACAAAACCTATTTGATCAAGCACGTTATGACTACGATTCATTCAAGAAGAATGTCAACAAGGCATTAGTTCGTATACCACAACAACACCCTGCTCCACAACAAATTACACCATCATACGCATTTGGTCAAGTATTGCAAGATGCTACAAAGATCGAAAAACAACAAAAGGATTCATTTATTGCACAAGATCATTTGCTATTCGCACTTTTCAATGATTCCTCGATCAAGCAAATATTCAAAGAATCACAAGTCGATATTGAAGCTATAAAACAACAAGCATTAAAACTAAGAGGTAATCAAAAGATTGACTCTCGTAATGCTGATACTAACACTCCGTTGGAATACCTTTCAAAGTACGCTATTGATATGACTGAACAAGCAAGATCAGGTAAATTGGACCCAGTCATTGGTCGTGAGGAAGAAATTAGAAGTACAATCCGTGTCCTGGCTAGAAGAATTAAATCTAATCCATGTTTGATTGGTGAGCCTGGTATCGGTAAGACTTCGATAATTGAAGGTATTGCTGCACGTATCATTGATGACGATATCCCAACAATTTTACAAGGCTGTAAATTATTTAGTTTAGATTTAGCAGCTTTAACTGCCGGTGCCAAATATAAGGGTGATTTTGAAGAAAGATTGAAAGGTGTCCTAAAGGAAGTTGAAGAATCAAAGATATTGATTATTCTTTTCATTGATGAAATACATATGTTAATGGGAAATGGTAAGGATGATGCAGCTAACATCCTAAAACCTGCCTTATCAAGAGGTCACTTAAAGGTTATTGGTGCAACAACAAACAACGAATATAGATCTATAGTTGAAAAGGATGCTGCTTTTGAAAGAAGATTCCAAAAGATTGAAGTCGCGGAACCAACAATTAGACAAACTGTAGCAATATTAAGAGGTTTACAACCAAAGTATGAAATCCATCATGGTGTTAGAATCTTAGATAGCGCATTGGTCACAGCTTCGCAATTAGCCAAACGTTACTTACCATATAGAAGATTGCCTGATTCTGCTTTAGATTTAGTTGATATTTCATGTGCTGGTGTCGCAGTTGCTAGAGATTCTAAACCAGAAGAGTTGGATTCAAAAGAAAGACAATTACAATTAATTGAAGTGGAAATTAAGGCATTAGAAAGGGATGTAGATGCCGATAAATCCACCAAGGAAAGATTAAAGAACGCTAGAAAGAAAGAAGCCTCATTAAAGGAAGAACTAAAGCCATTAATACAACGTTATAATGAAGAAAAGCATGGCCATGAGGAATTGACTAATGCTAAGAAAAAATTGGATGATTTGGAAAATAAAGCAGCTGATGCTGAAAGACGTTACGATACAGCCACTGCTGCTGATTTAAGGTATTTTGCTATTCCAGATGTGAAGAATCAAATTGAAGACTTAGAGAAGCAAGTCGCTGATGAACAAGCTCGTGTTGGTTCCAATTCCATGATCTCTAACGTTGTTGACTCAGAGACTATATCTGAGACAGCTGCTAGATTGACTGGTATCCCAGTTAAGAAATTATCCGAGTCTGAAAACGAAAAATTAATCCATATGGAAAAGGATCTTTCTGAAGAAGTGGTTGGCCAATCTGAAGCTGTGAAAGCTGTTGCCAATGCAGTTAGATTATCAAGATCAGGTTTAGCTAATCCAAGACAGCCTGCATCCTTTTTATTCTTAGGTCTTTCTGGTAGTGGTAAAACCGAGCTAGCAAAGACCATTGCCGGGTTCCTTTTCAATGATAAAGATATGATAATTAGAGTTGATTGTTCTGAATTGAGTGAAAAACATTCTGTATCTAAGTTATTGGGTACCACTGCTGGTTACGTTGGGTTTGAAGAAGGTGGTTTTTTAACAAACCAATTACAATACAAACCATATTCTGTCTTACTGTTTGATGAAGTTGAAAAAGCACATCCAGATGTGTTAACTGTCATGCTACAGATGCTAGATGACGGTAGAATTACATCAGGACAAGGGAAGACAATAGACTGTTCAAACTGTATCATTATTATGACGTCCAACCTTGGTGCGCAATTTATTAGTGCACAACAGGGTTCTACTATTAAAGATGCCACAAAATCCTTAGTTATGGAAGTTGTTAAACAACATTTCAGACCTGAATTTTTGAATAGAATTTCCTCAACAGTTATCTTCAATAAATTGTCAAGAAAGGCTATCGTTAAGATTGTTGATATTAGACTAAGAGAGATTGAAGAAAGGTTTGAACAAAATGATAAGCATTATATATTAGATGTTAGCCCTGAAGCCAAGGATTTCTTAAGCAGGTATGGTTACTCTGATGATATGGGTGCACGTCCATTAAATAGGTTAATTCAAAATGAAATTTTGAATAAAATGGCATTAAAAATCCTAAAAGGTGAGATTAAGGATAAAGAAACAGTACGTGTACAGTACATCAAGGGTGTTGACCGTGATAGTGAAGGTGCTAATGAAGACAACGAAGAACAGTTGGAGGTTGTAGCAAATCACGAACCAAATACTAAACCATCAACAAGCCATTTTGTTGATGATAATATGGATATTGATGAAATTGCTGATATCGATTAATTTCTAAGATATTTTATTAAATATTTCTATAATTATTTATATATTTTAAAAATAATATAATAATAACATAATTGAAAAAGTAGGTAAAAGGTACATACATATGTTTTATTTTAAAGAGCACTAATAACTGGGAAGATTTTGCGGGTTAGATCGTTAAGTTATTTCACAGTTTGGAGATAATTAAATTTTTGGTTCAACGTCGTTTAAATATTTTTATTTGAATATCTAATATAATTGGCTGAAAGATATTTAACTTACAATAAAACGATATCGATTGTTCAATTGGGGAGTCATTGTTTGCTGGTGACATCGCGGCATCTTCCTTCTGCCCAAAGTTCTGTCGGTCCCGGTTGAATGCAAATGCCACGGACATTTGCCTTGGAGAATGTTTAATGCAGACCTATAGTCTAACAAGGAAAGAGATAACGGGCGGTACAGGGTAGAGCAATAAAATCTAGTCCATTATACATAAGACGTATACGACCTAGAGAGTTTCCTAAAGTGTATACTATGACCACATGGATTCAATTTTTAGCTGCCAATTTCATCTTTGTGGCTTTTTGACAGCTATCTTTAACATGTGCTATTCTTTTCTTAGCGGCTCCTTCAGGCTCTGCTACTGGTAGTTTTTTCCCTTGGGATGATGCCAATGGAGTAGCCACAAAAGCAAACTGGCGGATCGAAGGAAATAAACTGCAAATCAAGAAATTTTATTTCCATAATATCAGTTTAACCGCCGAGACTCAAAAGGTGGCAAAAGATATTCTCTTTCTAGAAACCAAAAAAAAAGGTATATAAATGAAGGAGAATTACAATTATTATTTGAAGATCCTATCTTGTATCTTTCTCCATTTTGTTTACCTTATTGTATCATCTTCTTATTTGCATAAAGTCCTTTGTTTCTTTACTTCTCTCATTTTTACTGGACTAAAATATCAACTAAGAGAAGAAGTCTAACAATAAGATAATAAAAAACTAATTAAAGAAGTAATTGAGCTGGTGAACTAAACAATAGAACTAACAATTCCTATTTTAATTCTTAATACCTATTATTTAAATTTTACACTCTACTATTAAATCTATTAAAATAAATCGAAAGCAGGTTATCTTCTTGGGCAAATAAATACCACCATTAACAGAATCTAAAATTTAAAAAAATACTAATAAATCTATAAACATGGTTTTAATAGCAACAACCCATAGAAACAAGTTATCTCCAACAGCTTCTTTTGAACAATTAGAGAATCCAAAATTAGATAACAAGCATTATATTACAAATGAAACTTTAAATGAATTATTACCAAGTGACGTGTCTTCCTTAGAATCAGAAGAAGAATATGAAGAGGACTACGAGAGTGGTAAAGATGATGATTCAATTAACAAAATACAATCAAATGAAAAGAACAGTAATAGCTCCAATGAAATTTTTGAAAAGGGTGATGAAAATAAATTATTGACTAAAGGAAAACGGGAATTACGTGGCTTACCTTCTTCGTGTGTATTTGTTGCAAGTTTAGCAGCAACTTTATCTGATGATAAGTTATGTTTATCTGTGACTGAAAAATTCAAACAATATGGTAAATTAAGCGGTGTTAAGGTATTACGTGATCAAGAAAATAGGCCTTATGCTTTTGTTCAATACACGAACGATACAGATGCATCAATTGCATTAGATAAAGCCCACGGTTCAACATTAGACGGTAGAATAATTCGATGTGAACCTGCAAGGGTAAACCGTACATTATTCATATCACATATAACACCTATTTCTTATTTAGACATCAAGGACTACTTTTCAGATTTTGGTGCATTGGAACAACTCGTACCAAGCAGGGACAAAACCCAATATGGACAAAGATATTCCTATCCTATAACTAATTCCACCTCATGGTTTATTAGGTTTGTCTATAGAGATGATGCAATTCGTGCCTATGCAAATTTAAAGACAGAAATAAATTGGAGTGTTCAATGGGCACAAAATATAAATGTACCTAAGAGATTTAATTTGTTATTGAAAAATGATAATTATAATAATGATTCGGATAATACAAATAATGAAAATAGCAGTGCACCCTCATTTGAAAGTTTCAACCAAAATAAACAGGATGATCCATTTATTAATAATGACATCTCTATTGATAAAAAATCGATATTTGTTGGTCAGTTACATCCTGATACAACTACAGATAAGCTAAGAGAGCATTTTTCAATACATGGTGAGATTATTGATATAAATTTAATCCATAAACCAATTAATGTATTTGCATTTATTGAATTTGAAACTGAAAAATCTGCTGCTGCTGCTTTGGAAAAGGAAAATCATGCAAGTTTCTTAAATAAGACAATTCATGTACAATATAAAGAAATAGGTGGATTCCATGGTAAGAAGCCTTTTAGAAGAAACAGTAATATAAATAATAATAGGATTAATCCTTTTACTGGTCCGCAATTAAATTTAGCACCGCCACCGATAAGTATGTATAGAAGAAAATCACAGGATAGTAATACAAATAATGGATCAATGCCATACTTGCAATATATCCCACCAAACATGTCAGGACCAATTCCAAACTTTGATCCAAATCTTTATTCTTATATGAATGGTTGTATCCCGCCTGCTTATAGAAGAAATTCAGTACCAGAAAATTGGATATTATCAAGAGAAAGTAATAAGAACAACGATAAGTCACAAGAAAACGAAACTGTTATTGGAAACAATGACACAGCTACAGAAATTAATTCGGATATTTCTGATTCGCCAGATCAACGTGATGCAGGTGACCATGCAGTAAATTCGACAACAACATATAATAACTCTTCTGCTGGTAGTAATTATAAAAAGAAAAGCAGCGCTCATAAAATTAAAAAGAATTTTAATGAATCAATAAATCCTTATTATTATCAACCTTATTATTATCCACCTGTTCCATTTCCAATGGGTCCAACTCATTCAGCACATGGTTCTGTTGAGAACCACCCGTATATGATGGTTTATTCGATGCCTCCATCGGGACCTCCATATGGAGACGGTCCAATGCTGCCAATGAATATGCCATTAAATATTACTCCACCAGGTGGTTCAACCCACGATCCTGCAATGAATTTTCCTTCATTTGATTCTTCAAAATCATCAAAATATAAGAAAGAAAAACAGTATTTGGATTATTGAAATGAAATAAATATGATATTCTAATATTTTTATGTGTTTTTCTTTTTGCTATACTTATTACTAATAAATTGGCTAATTTGATGGGCATTTTCTACTTCCCAGATAAATATGTAAAATAGAACCACATCAAAATAGTCTATTGTTATTATTTTCCCCATTAATTTGTTATTTTTTCTCAAATTATCATCCTTTTTGGTTCAAATCTTTTAGTTATAATTTTTTATTTCTTTGTACGCCTTACTTATTTTAATTATTTAATAAATATATTTAATAGTATATGTTTTAAGAGTTTTTATTCTTCGATTTTATTAAATTTTATACGTTTTGGCTCCTTTTAAAATATTTAAAGAGGAAAAAATGCCATCACACATAATATATAGTGCTGTGAATAAAATATGGTTGGACATTGTACTCAGGGGTTTTTATATTTATTAGTTGCACAGACATTATATATAGACTTAATATAATTATCTGTTGCCCATTTTCTATATAATTTAAATAAGTATTCCACATATGGATATTAAGATAAACTCTTATATATCCTAAAGCCTTATCGCCTTATCTTGTTTTCTTATCTTATACGGTTCCTACATTAAGAGCCGTCTTATTATATATTGTTAGGGTAATATCTCAACATTTATAGGGTATCAAGTTTAATATGAAAGTTATAAAATGATTAAGAAAATATAGGATTGTATCACGGTTTAATGTCTACATAGAATGATATAGACACTTCTAGAATAAGAACTCACTTAGGAGAAAACCCCAAAGTATTTCATTAACATAAATTAATGTCGGATCTAAAAAATACCTATCATTACTCCGGGTATCGAAAAGGCACAGGAATGGAAATAAATAAACGATTATAAAAAGTACCAATAATAAAAGGTTAGGCATGAAAAAAGAAATAACAAGTATGAACATCACTAACCACCTTATCAGAAACGACGATGAATCTCGATAACAACTCATGATGTTAGAATTATTATATAAACTTAAAATTACTTCACAAAACAACAACAAATGTTTAGTTAATCTGTTGAAACAATATCTTAACACTTGAATGAAAAAAGTTATTAAAACTTAGAACATAATTGCGTGATTGGGTTAGCCCCCCGAACGTAACAGAAAAACCGGCCAATTCAATAAGTAACTCATTAGATAAGTATTAGATTATTCGATTGACTTTGTAAACTATTCTCTGAGAATTGAATCAGCCAACAAATTAATAATCTAAAAATCAGATTTAATTACAAACATATGGTAAAACCAGAATCTTCTATTCTATTTATGCAATGGATAAATAATGATAATAGCAATCACGAGCGGGATAAAAAACAACCCTGAACGCGATTGAAAACTAAACAGAAAAAAAAATAAGCAATAGCAAAGAGAAGGTTATGAACGATAAGAAGGTTCAAATGAGGAAATTAATATTTGATAACAATCAATTAAATTACAATGAACACAGATGATTATCAACGAGGATAATATAACTTCTCGCTGATGTGGAAATTTTTACCTATCACTTCATGTCCCAGAGATGTATAAATAGACCAATACTTCAAGTATACAAACTGATTGATATAGATAATTAATTAATCTGTTTATTTATTTTACATAATTATTATTTCACAATAAACCAAACCTTAATACAAGGATTACAAGTAGAAAAACATATTTACTTCCTCTTCTAATCTTAATCTATTTCGATATACACTAATCCATAGCAAGATGTTTGCAAGCATCCTGACTGTTTTTTCATTAATCTTCCTTGTAAGTGGGTACCCACTTACTGATAATACTACGACACAGTATTTTTTACCACGTGACAACAGTACCAAGGTAGACGCAATAAACGTGATGAGGTGCATGGTACTTATGAATAGTACTACTAATGCAATGTTGGCTACAGAAGACGATGGTATA
>JAJLYB010000157.1:0-23003 GCA_030674245.1 Jamesozyma piceae
GTTTAATAGTCTTCTTAGCAGTAAAATAACCAGTGTATTCTAAAGTAATATTAGAAATTGTAACTTTGACACCATTTATATCTTGCGAAACAATATTATGGCCAGCAGTACCTCCACTGACTCTAACAGCAGTGGCTCCAAATGATTCTGTCATGTAATTTTCTGGGAAATCATATTGGGACATTAAATACTTTTCCATGTCAGGGAACTTGTAAGCATAGTCAGGATAGTAATGGAAATATCTAATTCTGAAACCATAAGGTGTTAAACCAGGAGGTGTAACACAAATACTTGTATCAGGAGTGGCTGTTGCTGTACTAGAGCTTGTGGTTTTTGTTGTACAAACTGATTCTCTGTCTGGATCAAACTTGACAGTATCTTTAAAATTCATCCAACTACCACCTGGGTAGGAATATCTGAAATTCAAATATGCTCTACCATTCGTATTTACATAAACAACTCTGATTGGGTATGTTAAACCTTCTACCATATCCATTGTATATGTTGTTGACTTAGATTTACCATCATTGCCAATTTGATTTACCGAAATATCATCCGCTGTTACTCCTGAATGATCAGTAGATTTACAACAAACAAATGCTCCAGAGTTTCCAACAAATGCGATTGCGGACTTATCAGTATTGAGTAAATTAAATTCATGTTTAATAGTCATCTTAGCAGTAAAATAACCAGTGTATTCTAAAGTAATATTAGAAATTGTAACTTTGACACCATTTATATCCTGCGAAACTATACCGCTTCCAGAACTACCTCCACTGACTGTAACACCAGTGGCTCCAAATGATTCTGTCATGTAATTTTCTGGGAAATCATATTGGGACATTAAATACTTTTCCATATCAGGGAACTTGGTTGCATACTCAGGATAGTAATGGAAGTATCTGATTCTGAAACCATAAGGTGTTAAACCAGGGGGGGTGACACAAATGGTAGCATCATTAGTGGGTAATGCTCCTGATTTGATCTCACGTTTATCTAAGTCTAAATCATTTGCAGTAAATGTCGTTGACAATGAGCTTATAGGAGCTCCATCGTTATATTCCTCTACAGCTCTAACTGGAGAACCTGTAGCCAGAGCCGTTAAAAGCGGGATAAATAAAAATAATTTAGCTAGTGATAAATTATTATATAACATATTATAATTTATCCTGTACTTTCGTTATTTTGTTTGTGTTTTTTGTTGAATTATGATTAAACAAAGCTGAAATAAAGAGAATTCTATTTCGAATTTAGAAAATATTGTTTGTGTTCATGTATATATATAAAGTCTTTTAATATTTTTAGTGAATTTATTTTGAAAGTAAAAATGTATTAAAAAGGGGGGGTAAATGGTAGTACTTCTCCTGTGTCTGTTAGATAAACTATTAGTAATTGCAAATCATTATTATTTTTGAAGAAAATAGTAGATAAGTTACATTTGAGTAAAGCTTAGCAGAAGCAAACATTTCAAATAATTATTAGAGAAAATTCTGTACAGTGAAATCTTATGAGTGGAAACTTAAGAGTTTGAATTTTTCTATGCAATCTACAAAATATATAGGTAATTTCTTTTCTTTAAATTATATTCAGGACTCCTCAATATTACAGAAAATTATCTGTCGCCAAATGTGTATTCCTCATTATCGGAGGACTGTAGCTAAGCTGTTGTAGCTAGTCTCAGCTAGATATTTGGCTTCGCTTATTTGGGAGGGGGAGAATTTAGTATATTTTGCTGGATCTGTTCTTTGTAGTTTTTAAGAAGAAGATCTAACAAAGATATCTTGCATGATTCGTGATATTTAGAGCAAAGAAACTGTGTGTTAATAATAAGTATAATATTGGCGCATAGCCACTATGGATTGCTGAAAAAGGGAATAAAGATTTGGATAGTGGACATTTAATTTTTTAATCCAAGTATGAAGATCTTCGATTTCTTTCAGTAAATTCGACAACTGATAATTAATTGATTTTTTATTGGTATGTCTATAGCCAGGTCAATTTAGTGCCATATATGTGGGCTTCTCTAATATGGGAGAAACATGCCGTAGAGAGATAGTCAATGATATTTCTTGGATTTAACTCGAACAATTTCCACCCTGCAAGTACACAAATGACTTGCCTCTTTATTTTTTTTGTAAAGCTTGGATCATTAGACAGCAACGATGGGAAAGTCAATAATTTCGCAAATAGCCACGAGAGGAAAATCATTTTTGTTTATAAAAGGATCATTATATATAGACGTTTCAAGTGGAGCGTTTACCTTTACCAAGCTTTTATATCGGAGATGAATATGTGGTTTACTGCTCTATACATTAATTAGAGCCAAAGGATACTTTGTAAAAAAAATTTCGTGTCTTTTTCGTGTATTTTTTGCCTTTCATATTTCTCATACTGTTTCGCTGAAAAGTGTTTTTCTTCCTGGACATGGAAAATCATTTTAATAAAATTAGTGCAAGCACCAGGTTGTAGGAGAGCAAGAAAAACTTTAATGTATTGTAAGTTCCAGACAAAACCTACATAATTAACCGGACAACCAACAGTTATTCAATATGTTTCTGCAGAACAACTATGATGCATATCAATACTATTTGCTTCGACTTTCCTAATACGGTAGCGGAGTGCAATAGTAGCAAGTAAAAAAGATTAGAGCGGTTCTAATCCACTCTCTTTTACGAAGAATATTAGACTTTAATATTTTAGAACCATCAGCTTTTAGAAAGAAAAAAATAATCTGTCCCGTTAGTAAAGAGGAATTTGAAATTTCGAGTGATAAAGAAATTCAAATGTAAAATATAGTTCTATATATTGACAGTCCAGTTCTAGTTTTATTCCTTCAGATTTGGGGAAATGAGTTGTGTTAGAATGATTTATTTAAGTAAAATGAGACTATAAATAGCAATGAGTATACATAAAAACTTCTGGCCTTAGTTTTGCTGATAGTTAGGTCCTGCTACATTCCTAATTACACTAAAGTAAAATATTCTTGGTATTGTCTCTAGAAATTGTTCTCTTGGTTGGATCCCAATTCTTATTGAAATAAATTGTGGGGTTTCTTTGTCTTTTTCGCCGTTCGGTGTTAATGTGTTAAAAATAGCAAGAATGTGGCGATCAGAAAGGTTTTATGAATGAACAATAGTTGTCAAGCATTACAAAAACAAGTCACTTTCTCCATACAATTTACATAGGGAACTATCGGCCGCCAGTATATTATTCTGGCTATTATATAGTCAATTAACGAAGCCTAATAGACAAACAAGTTATATTTTGTTTCTATGCACGCGCCTTTGCTTCTGTAGATAATGTCCATTTTAATGTCTGAAAACGGCAATTCTCATGAGAGGAAAATCTCACAGTAATTCATATTTCTTGACGGTATATAAGTTCCATAACTCAAGAATCTACATACGGAGGGAGAGTAGAACCCGTAGAATGCACACACAGTGGAATTAAGGTTGGTTGAATTAACTCATTCCTCTTATAAATTGTGTGAAAGTTCAAGAATTTATAATTTCACTAACTAATCTCCCCCCCCCCTTCACCTTTCCAGCTAAAGTTCCCTTATCTCCGCCCAGTTTTTGTTCTTGTTTCTACGGTGAGCCTATCGTAACCTTTTAAGTGTGATCATGAAATAATAAACAAATCTCCCCGTTTAGACTTGCTCATAAAAGTATATTTTCATAGTTGGCATATATAGTGTTGGTTTTGAAATACTATGTAGATATACTGTAATTGTACAATTCTAAGCCTGGCATAGTAGGATAGTCTTCAAACAATAAAAAACCACCAACCGCCCAGCCTACCTATATGTTCCATGTCATAATAAATTTGAAAATTAGTTATGACCAAAACGTTCCTTTAAAAGGGATGCTTTATTACGTAACATTAACTGTTTGATGGTGCGGCAGCTCAAACTATTCACTATGGATAATCCATTTTTCTCTTCTGAGTTCACTGACCAGTAAAGTCTTTAAAAAAAAATTTTGGATACATTCCCTGTTTCCCTAAACAAGGCGTTGCAAATCATCCGTTCGATTACCTGGATTTGCCAAAGTGAAAAATAATTAAAAAAGCAAACTCACGGTTGAGGAGCATTGGGAAGCTTCAATTATTTATATTCTTTAAGTCATTCCCTTAACAAACTTCAACAAATTTGCAATTGCTAGGTGTGGCTGGGCAACGTGTATACATTTTTGAAAGTATTGCAATATATCAAGGAACAGCCTTTTTCATATTATGGTACCATAACTCTATCGGAATATATAGAATTTTATCTATTTTTATCCAGCCAAAAGTAGGTTCATGAAATTCGGTAATCGAGAGTCCTTTTATTCAACTAGGAAATTTTATTTGTTTCAATCATAACCTGATATTGTACTATAATATATATTCACTTATCCTTTTTAACATGAACACGATATTCTACACATTCAACTTGGAAAAGGTTCATGATATAATATTCGTATTTCTGAAAGGTGAAAAGTTTTGGAATTAGCACTTATCATAGTGTTCAATATATTCGATCGATGATATTTACCACTTATAACAAACTTATATGTTTGGTGCATTTAACAGGCGTTGAGAAAGAGGAGAAATTAAAGGGAAATTACTTTGTAATTGAAACCATATTATGAAAGGTGCACACTTCCTTAAATATATTGTTCACTCGTTCATCGAGCATTATATACTTTCCATTTGCTGAGAATGTTATGTTTGATAATAGAGCTTTACATGAAACATTATTTTGCTAACGTTTTTATCACCGAATTTATTGATATGGCAGATCCAATTAAAAGAAAAATATTTCAATCAAATTTGTAAATTTTAGCACCGATCAAATATTCATCAAGTTCAAATACTATTTTTTATTTCTTCAGCTAACTCGACAGCGCCCTTTAGTAATAATAACTGCAAATGAGCAGATGCCAAGGTTGTTGACGTTATTATGAAATTTTCTATTTTACATTAAACTTACAGTTATCTTAATTACAATAGATCTTCGTTAATCTATTGATAAAGCGGCCAGCTATATAAAACCTTGTTGGTAAGTTAATTAACCTTAAGGCGAAACTATTGAAATAGCTCTTAACAAGAAGAAGAAGGGTATTCGGTCATATGCCTAGTTTGGCAGGCAAGCAGTAGTCTAATCCCAGTATATACTTCGTTGTTTCAGTGGTTCAAATAAAAAATACTTCCTTTAGGAAAATCCTGTTAATAATTACGCAATATTCCGTAAATTTTAATGAAAATGAGAAGGCTGAATTAAAGATAAATATTTCTTTTATTATTTTATATAACATTGGCTTGTTTGAAATTATTCTCGATTTAAAATCTAATTATATCCCTTTTTTAATAGTACTTGGTTTTTTTTACAGCTTTTGTTTGCTGTTTGATTAGACTGAATCGAATTAGTATTTCTAACATGTGTTCTGAACCAATTAATTGTTAAATTTAAAATTTAAAACACCAAAATATTGGTACTGCATAAATGAAGTTAGATTTATTGATTCAAATATAACCTATCCAATATTGAATAATGTGATGCAAAAGGGAACCAAGATTTTGGAAATTAACATTGGAGTTGATATATTTTAATAAGTGAAAGAGTTACGAAAATTAAGAGAAGAATATTTGAACTTAGAAAATGAATTATTATTTCTGAGTGAATAGAGGGTGATAATTCAATAGCATTAGAAACTGTATTATTGAATAAAAATAAATGAAATTAAGTCAATATATCGCTAACTCGTGAATTGAGGTAGCTTGGTTGGTTGAGTAGCAATATATCTCACTGTTAAGACACAAATGTTTTGAAAATATATGTTCGATGTTTGTTGTAACAAGAGATAAGATCTATCAGATGAAATTAATTTATCTATTACGATTTTAAACAGTTAACAAACTTTAAATTTTAAGCACGTTAAGTTTAATACAGGGTTGTAGGTACTACTCGAAATTAGAGGAGAAAATATGAAACAATCCTTAACCTATTAAAGAGAATTCAAAAAATATTAATTAACCGATATTTGAATATTTTCCAAAATTTATACACAGAATGTTAAGAAGACACTATTTTTTTATTTATTTAATGCTCAGGTTTCCCATTATATATTTATTTATAAAATGTTATATAGGTGAGCAAGAATAATATGGTAAATAATATATTAAACTTATGTTGCTACACAAATTAACAAAACTAACAAAACTAATGTGAAAAAAGTCAAAAGATTAAAATAGAAAGGATATTTCTCCTAAATAAAAAAATAATTAAATTAATTATTCTGGCAATTAAATTACGACATTTTGATAGTTAAAATAACTTGTTTCTCTTTTGAATATACTGTTTAGAAAAGTTAAAATTAGTAAAGTTCTGTAACCTACTTTGATATAAACAGTATATGTTTTATTAAGGGTGAAATTTAATGAACATTATAGGTAAATAAATCGATGTGTTTTGATCTTGAATTAGTTTAAACTCTACATTTAAGTTCATTAAATTATCGGTTGTAAATATAATTGTCCATAATAAGAGTGTATTGCTATAAAAAAATAAAAAATAGAACTTTAAAGCATTGAATATCTATTGTGAATAATGCATATGTGTTAAGTAACCCACTTTTTAAAAATTATTGATTGGTATCTATTATTTATATTTTTTAACAATTTTTCATTATTCCATTCACTCTAAAAACTATAAATGAAAAAAATACTACGAAAAAATAAAAATAAACTATACTCCCAAGTTTCAGAATATTCTTTTTAATTGCTGGAACTCTAATAATACATAGAGACCTAATATAGGACTATAATGGTATTACGATTATTCTAGAAAGTTTTAAAATGATTATGAAAATATAGGCTTGTACCACGGTTTAAGTGTATATATAGAATGAGTGTACTATAAAAGTAGAAACTAGTAGAATGATATAGAAACTTCTAGAAGAAGAACTCATTTAGAAGAAGACCCCAAAGTATAAAAGGATGGATAATGTTCAAGAAGATAACAAAGTTATTCTTCAATATACTTATATATCTTATGTGTTGAATTAGTGGTTGGACATTGTACTCAGGGGTTTTTATATTTATTAGTGGCACAGACATTATATATAGACTTGATATAATTATCTGTTGCCTTTTTTCTATATAATTTAAATAAGTATTCTACATATGGATATTAAGATAAACTCTTATATATCCTAAAGCCTTATCGCCTTATCTTGTTTTCTTATCTTATACGGTTCCTACAATAAGAGCCGTCTTATTATATATTGTTAGGGTAATATCTCAACATTATATACAATTTATAAGAAACCAGAAGAATTAATAATTATTCAGTATACATACATATTCAGAATAAAAACCATTCATAGAAGTATTACATTATAATAAATTAATGTCGGATATAAAAATACCAATCATTACTTTTATACTTCAGGATTTTCTTCTAATGATAATTGTTTCAGATCCATTTCTTTGAATTCCTGTTCTAGTATATTCTTTAATATTCTACCCCTATATTATTCTTGCAGTATACTTTATTTATATTTACACTTAAGCCGTGGTACAAGCCTATATTTTCATTACTATTATAGAACTTTCTAGAATAATCATAATACCATTATAGTCTTATATTAGGTCTCTATGTATTCTTAGAGTTCCAACAAAAAGTTACTAAACAGAATAAATGTATATATTAATTATTATTTTCTGTATCGATATGTAAACAGCATTTACCTATACTATTATTCAGTAAATTTATTCTTTAACCCCAATCAGTCGAGAATTCTGGAATGGAAGAAATACCAGAAATAAATAGTGTATTAGATATAGAAGAGTCCAGCATTTCCAAATCTAGCAGCAGTGGGTGCAAAAATGAAAGAAAAATTAACCCATAAATTACAAAATTAACTGATTAATACTTACACCTTGTAACCAAACACCTATAATGTGGGTCTATACACGTACTCCCTAAATAACAGTTTTATGATAATTGGTAATTTTAATTACTTAGTTTTAATTTACTTCTCTGTATGATTAATCTAATGAAAGAGAAAATGATGGTTTGGAATTATTTTTTCAGAACCGGCTTCATCTTAACAACCAAACTTATTACACACCCTACATAGGTAACATTAAAATTATTTTTCAAGAAGAGTTCAAAATATTACTGAACACTATTTATTTATGTAAATTCAATAAATTGTGCAGAATTGCGTGAATATGTCGCCAAATTCGTATGTACTTTTCCACATTTGAATTTAGAATTTGATGAATAAATTTGTCCTAGTTTACAATACTAACTCCGAAAACTATTGACCGATATAATTAAGTTTGTATTTATCTGTATTCCAAGACAAATATAGAATAGTATTGGAGAACAAAGTAATTGTTTTTATTGAACCCCCCAATTGAGGTAACTTTCAGATTAAATTCGTAACAGAAAAGAGTTATAGTGCAGATGCTCTTAAAGAAAAATTAGTTCTTAATCAAAATAAAGAATTGATTAGGAAATTTTTTAAGAATTCTTGACTTACTAAAAATATAGAGCAGCAGCCGCAGCTGCAAAATTAAAAAAGAAAGCAATTCAGATTTGTACTATTAATAATAATATCATAAAAATATTAATCTTAATTCTATTACTTCCCAGTACTATACGCGATAAAAGCAAGCAGAGAATACATGACTTCTTACGTTATCCAGTAGTTTATCTGTGATTTACCGTCCAGCGAACAGCATACCTACGTAATGTTGGTGTAATTAACCAAGCGAAATGGTATAACCAGTAAGAACCTATCGTACGAATACGCGTACTTATGGAGCTAAAAATACGTAAAAAACACAAAACTAGAACTTAAGATGAAAAATTAGTTTATCATAAATCGGCGATGCCGGTGATTGAAAAATATAAATGATTTTCATACGTTTTCAAGATTTTTCAGTGTTGAATTAAAGTTGTGGTTCCCCTCTTCATTATTGTTATACCTGTAATAGTATTAATCAACATCCCACCCTCTTTTAATATTAGTCAGTACTTCAGGGGTATTATTACCTCCACATATTTTTTTATGAGGTTTTTTTTATTGTTAATACTTTTTTACCCACGATATCAGATATCAGTACAGAAACATGGAAGAAAACAGCCCTTGATAAGTACCTAGCTTTCAGACCAAAACAGTTACCTTACAGAAACTCTAGATGAAAATGAGAGGAATTCTAAATATGGTGAGTGTTCCAGTGTAACAACTATTCAAACATAATGAATAGATTTTTCTACGGTTTTCTCAGTATGGCTAAAAACGAGAAGAATCTAGAATTATATTATTATTCTGCGGATTCTAGTTCAGCAATCCTATTTTGGACAAATACGTTTACTCAGCTTGGATTCAAAGAATTTTCCTAGTACTGTTTTTCATTAAAATGGTAATGATTTGCAAATATCATTACAATGACTAACAAAAAAGTAGTGCATTTGAAAATTTACTGACTACTTTAGAGATATTACAGCTGGTATCAATATCAATATCAATATCAATATCAATATCAATATCAATATCAATATCAATATCAATATCAATATCAATATCAATATCAATATCAATATCAATATCAATATCAATATCAATATCAATATCAATATCAATCATCAATCATCAATTCAAGATCGAAATAATTTTATTATATAAACATGGCTTCAAATTGAGTTACTCAAGATCTTTTTTCCTTTTTACTTATATCCAAATCATATTTTTTTATTAATTGCCAATTAAATAATACCAAAAACCAAACAAAGTGTTATATTCTTCTCTGATTATAACACGTTTTATAACAATATGTCACTAACTAGGCTTTTGTGCTTCACATATTTGCTAGCTGCACTGACTGCAGCTCAAAAGTATGCTTGTAATCCAGCTGGGTCAGGAGCTGAAGGTTTCAGAGTTAGATACTATCGCTACATTTACCCTGACTATACAACTAAGTTTTCTGACAACGAGGCATATTTACTTTCTCAATATAATTTTCCGGATGATTACATGACAGAAACTACTGGCGTAACAAACCCCAAATTTGACTATGTATATGACACAACAGGACCAGAGTTTCCAGTTAAAGACTTATTCGGCATCGAAGTCACTATTTCTAATGTGACGTTGGAATTTACTGGATACTTCACTGCTCTAACAAGTGGTACCTACAGATTTACAACGACAGACGTCGATGATTATATGATACTATTAATTGGCAGTGGTTCTGCATTCACTTGTTGTGAATCTGTTGAAAAAGTAGCTGCAGAAGCTTCTGACATTTTGGTTTGGCAGAGTTCCGCCCAATTAGGTGTTAAGTCAGTCTCAGTAGATTTAATAGCTGGTTATAAGTATCCTATTAGACTGATGCATTTAAATAAATATGGTGGTAGTAAATTGGATCTTACTATTACTCCTCCAGGAGGAATAGCATCATATGATTTTTCACCTTACGTTCAATATTATACAGATGGATCGAAACCTTGTCCACTCTTTGTGTCAACTAGTACAACTAGTTATACCCTAGGGGAATATCCAATTTCTTCAACCTATTCTACAATTACTACCACCTACACTGGTAAAGATAATGGTATTACAACTGAAACAATTTTTTTAGTCAAGACACCAAAAGCTGGTATTCATTTAACAGCCACCATATTTGTCGAAGGCACTGGCACCACTACTAGAACTTACTCAACTTCTGTTATCACCTATATTGGTAAAAAGGATATTTGGACAACTGAAACTGTTTTTCTAGTTGAAACCCCAAGGCCAGGTATTCATACTACATCAACGAGTATTGCCGAAGGTTCTGGAACCGCTACCAAAACTTTCTCAACTAAGATTTTTACCTTAACTGGTGAAGATGGCGCTTTAACAACTAAAACTGTTTATTTAGTAGAGACACCAAAACCAATTAGTTCAAAAGTATCTTCGTCTATTGAACACACCATATCCACTGCTGTGTCTTCCATAACCAGTGAATTGACCAACAATACACATGTTGGATCATCAATAGAGAGTACCTTCGGCGTACCATCAACTGAGGCTAGCTTAAGTACAGTCATTTCTAGTCCAACCATCTCCAATACTACCTCAAATATAGATATTTCTAGTTCAGTTGCTACAGAATTTTCTTCCGAAGATACTGAAACTGCGAAGGTTATTACTAGTTCAAATATAGAATCATTGATTACAACAACTGTTACAAGCTACAGCATGGTAACTGGTACAGTTACAGCCTATGTAACTTGCTCCACTCTTTCTTCTACCTATATTGGTGAAGATGGTAATATCACGGAAGAAACTTGCATTGTCGTCGAAACTCCAGAACCATCCAAACCACAAGTAACCGGTTGTATTACTTCTACAGTTACGAAATACATCGAAGCCACCGGATCTTGTACAACTAGAAGAACTTGTTCTACTATTGTCACCACATATGTCGGTGAAAATGGATCATCTACCGAGGAAACATGTTTCGTTGTTGAAACTTCGGCCTCAAGACCAAATCCAGTCAATCCTTCTGCTTTCGTGTCATCTACCCCGATAACTACTGTTCCAAAAGTTACTACTACCAAACCATCATTTGATAGTGGTAATAGTAACAGTAATGGTAACATAATTGATAACGATAACGATAATTCTAACGGGAAGGACCATGCTAAACCAAATAGTGCAGAATCAACCGGTACTACACCAGTAGGTAAACCAACCGGTACTACACCAGTAGGTAAACCAACCGGTACTACACCAGTAGGTAAACCAACCGGTACTACACCAGTAGGTAAACCAACCGGTACTACACCAGTAGGTAAACCAACCGGTACTACACCAGCAGTGAAGACAGTAGTTACTTCTAGTGCATTAGCTACCAGAATTTCTACTCCACACAGTATTTTGATTAATGAAAATGCTGGTTCAGGACAAATCATGAATTTTGGAACTATTTTAAGTATTATAACTTTTATGGCCTTACAAATTTAGAGTAGCGATAGTTCCTCAAGAACCTTTTTTTTTGGTACTCATGTCTTTTTTTGTTAAATTTTATTTATTTATAGTTTAAATTGATTATTATACCTAGATATAAGAATTGTAATTGTATAAGTTAACTATACCTCTTTATTTTATAGTCATTATTTATTGGGGAACACCAAGCAAACATTTAGTACCTTTAAATATCTGAACAAAGAATCTTAATGGTTGCAAGTTATGTACCATTGTTACACATACTAATGATTATGATATTAGACGCATTTTTATAGTTTAATATTAATCCCCATAGAGAAGCTAATCATAATTTTGTAGATAGAGTTTGAAATTAATATGATACAATGAATAATTTTCTACATGACTATCTTACCTCGACAAAAAATATTGTTATTATGTTTTGTTAAAATAAGAATTATAATTAAGATAAATGAAACAGGTGATTTTCTAGCTTAAAAAATACGATCATGACCTGTTTAATATAGAAGAGAAGAATGTATTTCTAGTAGGTTTAATTACTTTGACAAATGTTATTGTCAAATTAACATCGACATTGCTAGGACTTCAAAAATTAAAATATGTAAATGTCATTTAATTAATTCTTGTCCTTATCAATTAAACCTTCCTTCGTAAAATTTTGAACTTTTGTAAGATAGACCACAATTTGAAATACAATTGCAAAACATCGTCTCTCAAAAAGCCAGAAATACCAGTTAAATTGGTACCAAACAGAACAATTACATTTTAGTTAATATAAACTTATTAGTATCTTAAAATCAGTTTTACTATAGTTCAAAGTATTAATAACATAAGTTGTTTAATAGAAATTACCGGTTTCTTGATTGACAAGAAAATACTATTACAAAGTCAAGGTCAATTATGCTATGTTTCATTTGTTCAGAATATTTATTTCTAACAAAAAAGAATCATTCAATTTTACAAAAGTTTGTTTTATCAAAGGAAGCTGTTTAGTGGGGGTAACAAAATAAGATAGAAAAAGATATATATATATATATTAATAGAAAGGATGTTAGATTACTTCTTACTAGTCTAATCCTAATAGCACGCAGCTACTTAGTCTCATATGTAAGATATAGTCTAACTACTATATAATAGGTTTATGTACATATAAAACATACTATGGGTAATTCCTTATAGGAATTATCCTGTTCACGAAGTTCTAAGAAAATTTTCTTAGAACGTTTCGTTACCCTACTCATGAAGTTGGTTATACTTCAACAGTTTGCACGGAGTAAACCTTAACCAAAAAAAATATGAGAACAGAGAAAGAACATATAGATTAAAGAGTAATTTATACTGTTTAAAGTTTAGAGTTTAAAAACACCCTTTCAGTTACACTATAATAACGTATAGTTCTAAGTTCTTAACAAAAATTGGTTAATCAGTAGAATTAATATTTTATTGACAAAAAAGTGCGATATCATGGCTTTTAATAAATATATAGAGGAATTTCCGTGAGGTTAATTAATATATATAGTGTTTAATAATTATATCCTGAAACTAAAGTCAAAACTAAAATTGCTGGAACTCTAATAATACATAGAGACCTAATATAGGACTATACTGGTATTACGATTATTCTAGAAAGTTCTAAAATGATTATGAAAATATAGGCTTATACCACGGTTTAAGTGTATACATAAAATGAGTGTACTATAAAAGTAGAAACTAGTAGAATGATATAGAAACTTCTCGAAGAAGAACTCATTTAGAAGAAAACCCCAAAGTATATAAGGATGGATAATGTTTAAGAAGATAACGAAGTTATTCATCAATATACTTATATATCTTATATACAATTTATAAGAAACCAGAAGAATTAATAATTATTCAGTATACATACATATTCAGAATAATAACCATTCATAGAAGTATTAAATTATAATAAATTAATGTCGGATCTAAAAAATACCAATCACCATTTTAAATGCACATTTTTGAATATCTATAAGATACCCTGTGGACGATTAATATGGATATAAAAATCCTGTAAGTCCAAAAATAAAAAATAATAAAAAATCTGCGTAAAAGCACCGATTTTCTAAGAAACAATCAAAAACATGAGCCATAATATACCTTTTATTGTTTCTTTCACCAATTCAGTACAACCGATGGTGTACTTTTACTTTTTCATTTTTTGTTTAGTTTCGCAGTTATACAATCACTTATAAAATAACAATTCCTTAACAAAAAGTAATAGATGAAGGGCAAGTACTATTTTCCAACTTTCTACGTCCCTTTGAAATGTTAAAACGTACTCTTATCAAAATAACATAGCCCTTAGAACGGTACACTTGACAAAAAATACCAAATCTACACAGACATATTAGATTATCTCGAAGAAAGGCAAGGTCATTCTAAAAATTTAGAATAAATGTTATAAATAGCACTGCTTATAGAGGATGAAAATATACCTTTCCACAGTTTTTTAGCATCACTCTCGGTTATGCTAGTTCCTAATATATATGTGAATTTTTTCTACTATACTTTTTTCTTCTTAAAAGAGCAGTTATGCAAAACAAGTTTCAAATAACATACAAGTGGCACTACTTGAATTATGTTCTTTATATATTTGTCGGTGTCTATTATTATTTTTGCTATATTCAAATTTAAAAATTTCTATTTTAAGTTTTTATAATCCAAAAAACCCTGATTAATATTTACAATTCAGTTATAATTACCCAATATATTTTATTATATAACAACATCCGATTATACCTAATACATATCATGGGTTTGATAGATATTACAAGGGTTGAAAAATATGGAAACCCAGTTATGATGTCGAATATAATTGGAGTTAACTGATTAGTTTGTTTTTTAAAAACTTAATTATATACATTAACTTTGAATATCCAATTTTGTCTTTTCCCACTCGTAATTTGAAAACTCTTCTGGGGCCCTCTATGATGAATTTGACAGAAAATTATTTCAAAATTGTAATGGGTATTTCGGTAAAAACTTACGTTATTGTTGAGGTGTTGGCACAAACTTCAGTAGTTATTGTAGCCAAGTAAGTTTATTTAAAATTACCTAATCTATTATTTTGATTACATGGTATTTTAATAGTAGGTGCGTCCAAAATTACGACATCGAAAACAAAATTTGCAATAGTAGTTTGCCAATAACCAGGATACTAGAAGATACTAATACACCTTAAATAATTGAAAAATTTAAACTATCTGGAATAATACTATAAGACCATGTTTTGTATCACTTATATACCTTTGGTATTATGAAATTTGGTTGAATTAAAACAAAAATATAAGGTAATAGGCCAAAATTTGAATCGTATTTAATATGATTTATCTCTAGTTTACATCTCTAATTACCCTTATTCTACCAATAAATTATTCTCTTTATAATGTAGACATTTTTGAATTTATTTATATTTTAAACTGAATGTAGGATGCTAGGTTCATATAACTCTTTATTTGAATATTTTATATTTATTTTAACCGTATAACCAAATTTAAAACGGTTATATTCGAAAATTTTTAGGTTTATTGATTACATAATTTTCATACTATTATTTCTAAGAATTTGCATATTTTGGTTCCAATCACTTAGTGTTCGCAAAATTTTTAAATTCGTTTGAGATATTATGTATGTCCATTTTCAACACCTTCAATTGTGAGGTCATTTTTTGTAATTTATTTTTCTTTGTATATGATTTTTTCTTTACTTTTTTTAGACTACCTGCTTTCTCAACGGTATTTTCAGATAAAGACTTCGCTGTATTAAATAAAATATCTGCCTTTTCCTCTATTGTATTTATTCTATCTTCAAAATCCTTATAACGTTCTCGTTTGTATTTATAGTCTGTATCTGAGTTGGTGGGGGATTATCATATGGCTCACTAGCTGTTGATGGATTAGAATGTTTTTCACTAGCTATAGGAAATGTATTGCATTGGGTAAGTTCTTTATGTGGCATTGTCAATAGAGATTGAACGTTTTCTCTTCTTCCATTTAATGGTTCTGGATTTGTTCTAATAATTGCAGCATAATGGTTCCTATAAGGTGTTTCGAAGGTTCTAATAGCTTTATTATTGTCAGAATGTATATAAGGGAAAAATTTGGAATTTGAATTAACAATCACAGACGGCAACGGGTCTTTAATATTAGATTGGAAAAATGTCTGTGGATACACGGTATGTTTTGGTTTTTCCAGTAGTGTTTGGTGTTGAGTTTGTTGCTGATATTGAGCTGGGGGTAATATTTTTGATGGGGGATATTCTGACCTTTGAATATTAGGAATGCTATATGGTGTATGTTGTATTGGAGGATATTTTAATGGGGGTAAAACAATAACTGAATTTGTTATTGAAGACAGAATGTGACCTGTTTTTATTATAGGCTTCTGAGGTTGTGGTAGCTGTGATTGAAGCCCTTGCCCACCTACATTTTTACATTTTGGAAAATTTTGTAAAGAATTAGTATTTGAACATTTATCAAGACTACCAGAGCCAATCAGAACCTCAGAATTAAAATCACTAGGTTGAATTTCAGTTGATATCGAAGCAGAAGTCGACGAAACTTTCTCAGTGCACGAATCTGTTTCGAAGGCTTTTTGAGATATTGGCTTGACATATCTGATTGACAATGGTAACATACCATTTTTCTTTTTTTCACCTCTATTTATACTGGTCTTATTTTTCTGTAATTTGTTTAGTGTCAAAGCATCAGCATGCTTATAAAAACAGTTTGAGGGATGGTAATATGCCCATTCAACATCTCTTTTCTTCTTTCTTTGTATATCCTCATTTGGATTGCTTTGTTTAGAATAAGCGTTAATAGAAGAAAGTTTATGGAACCCATATAGATGCAATTGTCTGACAAAACTCTTTACATTAGCATGTTTAAAATACCGTTTTAAAACTTTTGAACTGAAATTTGGATCATAAGGCCTTAAAACAAACACTGTATCATCGGCTGGGGACCATTTTATCAAACCTTCCACCTCGGGCTGGCTTAATATAAAATTTAATTTATTAATAAAAGTAAATGATTGTACTATTTTGGATAGGGATGATTAATTGTTGTAAAAAAAATATTAAATGATGATACTAGTATTCTAGGAGTCGAATAATATACAGCCTTTAAAATTAGAGAAAAAAGACTGGATGCTGTATCTTGTAAAGTACTTTACTAGTGGATGTGATATTTAAAGAAAGCGAATACAGTGCACAGAAAGTTATAACACTATTTCCGTGTTAAAGAATAGGTAATACAACTATAAATACTGGAGTGATACTAAAGTAAAATATTTTCAAAATCTTTGATAATTAGACAATATATAAGAAACAATGCAATTTAGATGATTCTATTATTAATGAATATAATTCACGTAGGAAAGAATCGTTTTGTTTGTATTTTCTAATATTATCTACGTATTTTTATATTTTTAATAGCCAGGTTCTAATTTTCGAAATTTGTCTTGCTGGAAAGCATTTTTTAAATTCTAAATTTCGAACTATTTTTCTTTGAGATTTTCTCCGTTCTCATTGATTTATGCTCTATAGATTTTTTTTTTGCTTATCTTAAGCTCTTAATGATTACGGTTACTTCTCACAGCAGAACGAACACTGGCTGATTAAGCAAGTGCTATTTTAATTAGCAAGTGCTTGATCCCAATTAAGAAACAGCATGACATATTGTTTTGTCGAGTTAGAGTTTCCAAAAAGAGAAAAAAGATAAAAAACAACTGTTAATAGCATTAATAATAATTTAATAAATGATACTATTAATAGGGCAAAATTGAATGTATTGGTAATAATGACTGTAGCCATTAGAATTAGTCTCTATTGAGTTTAGAAAGTATAACGAGTTCTAGTTCAGGCATGATGTTTGTATGTAAAATATTAATTTAAAACTGATCACATTGCTAGTCTTGTTATAACAAGCAAATAATGATTGAATATCAGAGAGTTTAGGGCTGTAATAATAAAAACTTCCGAACCTATTAAAGAACAGAATTTAATATTTAAATATCCATTGTTTAAGAGAAATTGCATCCAATATAAAATTGTTATATTGACTACCTTGAATTTTGTAACTTCTATTGTAAAAAATACATTTCTATGTTTTGATTTTGATAGCGACAAAACAACTATAGTTCCTATTCTAATAAAATTATTTACTAATGTTAATGGTTTTAACCCCTGTGGGAACAAACTGTGTTGCTATTATTCTTAATCCTAGTTTTACTTCTTATATTTCCTTAAACAACTTCATTACAACAACTCCCATTGCTATATTAGAGTAATGGGTATCGACCGCTCAATACTGGTGGAGGTGGTGACTAAGACAAAAAAGGGATATGAATCTAAGAATAAAATTACTAACGACAAAAAGCAGCAGGAGCTAAAACTGTAAGTAACAAGCAGCCAAAAAACTTGATGGCACTGTTGCTAGATAATTCAATGAAAACGGTAACCGCACTACAAAGATTACTTCTCACACTGTGGTAATTAACCAAAACATTGGTTAAATATAACATACCACAGTTAAGTTCAATTAAAGTGTAAGTAAATCATTAATATTATAATTATAACAAATGGCATTATATAATCCATGTTTGTTTTTTTATTTTGCCAGAGAACTTTAAAAAAGTACCAGTAAACTCGGCACAACCATATCTGCTAAATTAATTGTTGTGCACAAATTTGAAAATGGCATAAATGTATTTTTCAGTTTCGCTTTGCGGCTAGTTTTCTTCTCTTGTTGTAAAATGGTGTAAAACCGCGCTTTTTTCTTGGTGTATAACTTCTTCTAATTTCCCTTTGTTTTTCTACAAACATTCCATACATCTGAAAACAGGAAAATATACAATGAAAAATCTGCCTGTCAATAATAGACCCAAGCACAATAGCCAATTAAACAGATATCAGATTCTTTTCTATAAAAACGAAGTACAAAACCTTGTAAAATATTACAAAATGTGTTACACAGTAATATATTGTTGACTAATGTTTTGTTTTTAACTCCTTAATTATTTTCTTTCCTATCCTCCAAAAATGAAGATTAAGATGAAATATATGTACCATCAGCTTATTGTAAGTATCTATACGGCAAATCAACTGATGTTTTAAGACCTACGAGATTTTGATTGGAATAAACCAAAGAAATCTGAAAGCATTCCATAATATTATTATAAATATCTATCATTTGTTATCATTGAACAATATGGTGTTTATTCAGAGTTGTTATATACTCTCAAAGGGAACTAATCACCATCAATTTATGATGATCCATTTGGAAAAATTTTCATAGTTTCTAATATAACTTTAAAATTTATTGGTCGCTTTGTTCTTAATATTTGTAGTATTTATCACTATTTCACATCAAATTATAGTCCTTTATGCTACATATAGATTGAAATATTATTAGTTTTTTGTGATAAATCTGACGTGTAAATACCCCAAAATTAAGCTGATTAGTTTCTCTGATAGATGAGGTGACAAAAAAATTTAACTTATAACTGGTGGTGAATGCTCATTCAAGTATATGTTTTCAAATATGGGAGTTGAAGATTTTTTGACTACAGGGGCTTCGTTTACCGATATAGAGAGGAATAATATTAATGGGATTTACCGGAGCCTCCATGAAGAGTTCAAAATATAATAATTACCTATGAGTTCATGAACAGCATCAAATAGTTATACTCTAGGTAATGTTGAAATTGAAACAACAATTAGTACAAAGATAACAACATATGTCGGTAACAATGCTAATACTTCAACTAAAGCCTCTTTTTTATTGTAACCCCAAACCCATCCCAGAGGCTACTATTCTTAGAATTAGTTACACTAAAATTAAAATTGAAGTTGCATTAATTAATTATACTTATATTTCTGTGATGACGGTATTACTGTACCCTAAACAAAAGTCTTTGCCGCAATACCGATTCCAATACCAGTTGAAGAATTAGCCATTATGGTGCTGTTACTGATAGGAATATTCTAACTACAATCTAGATGATTGCTTTTAAACTTACCGAAGAAGATGGTTGTCATTACGGATAGTAGATATATTACTACAACACCAAGGTGTATATTTGAAAATAATAGAGCAATTCCCATAATAGGCGAAGTTAAAGAAGAAACTACTATTTATACTATTCTGACAACTTTTAAAGATAAAGACAGGATACCCAAAACTGACACTATATTCTGTTGCTTCACTAAAACCACAGATGAAACTTTAACCACTGAAACACCTTCTGTGGAATTAATAAATAGCAACCGAGTTACCATTGAAATGATGATAACTCAAGATGTATTTTTCCTATTTAAATTACCTGAGCTTAGCCTAGATGGTAGTTTAGAATCTAATATTGGTGTCGGAAAAGCATCAAGAATAAACATCAAATATGTAGAAAGCTTTACAATGTCTTTTGAACCATATATTTATCCTGGGTCTAAATCATATTCAAATTAATTAAACACCCAGTCAATGGACACGATTTGCTTCAACAAAACAAATTTTAGTTAGAAAAACATCTTTAAGAAGCTGTAGTGAAACCACTTGTTCTGATCCAATTACGAAGGCATATTCACCCGTTATTACTGATTTTATTGTTGAAGGTAATTACAATGCTGAAGCACTTATTTTCTTAATCGCAACACTAAAATAAAATAAATATTCTGGTGAATCTATTGTTACTATTACAATGATTTTCTGTGGAGTATCAGGTTGAAAATGTAAAACTATCTCAACTATCCGAACTACGATCATAAGTAACGCTGATTTTACCACTGAAGAAACTGTTTTTTTATTTGAAACTCTAAAACTATATAAGTCACAAAAATCTAATTGTATTACACCTACTATTTCAAAATTTATTAGAGCAGTTAATTCTTTTAGAACTGAAAAAAATTGGTTTACTATTGCCACTACTTATGTTGATCAGAATCAATTCTACACTGAGGTATGTTATTTCTTAGTGGAAAAAACATCCTTAGGTGACAGATTAAAAGGTTTAACTCACCAAATAGTAGTAACCCTAATAAAACAAATGATGAAAACCCAGCAGGTAAATCTCTTCCAACTCAAACAGGGGCAAAGCCAATTGATACCACATCAGAGGGTTATCTAGCCTATACAAATCTAGAAGGTCCAACACCAGAGTTTATTTTAAGTAGCACACAAGATACCCCCCACTTTTTCTCCCAGTGTATCGATAAATTAAAATATTGGTTCAAGCCAAGGTAACCAAAATAGAACTATTTTCAACACAGTCACATTCCCGGCTTTACAACTCTATATTGACAGAGAATTACTGTTGTATATATGTCTATCTTCTTGTCTATTTAGCAGATATACCTGCTTTTGATAACTTTATTTTTTATTTTTTAGGTACATTTATGACTGTATTTAATGTAATTATTTAAATTGAAACGTTTTTTTCGGTATTCCGATGCTTTATTGAAAAATACCCTATTTTTTTAACAATAATTGTAGTGACATTATTGTCTCACAAAATGTCTTACTGTAACTTTAGTAATATATGGAAACCTAATATGGGATTTTAATAGTATTTCGATTATTCAAGAAAGATCTATGAGGATTATGAAAATATATACATGTACCACGCTTTACTTGTGTATATTGATTAAATACCTTGTTAAAATAGAAACTAGTAAAACAAGAGTTCAAATAAGAGAATTTAGAATAAAAACCACTGACTAGCTGATCATAATAAAGACTTAGAACTATACATTGTAATAGTGTAACTGGATTGGTTTTTTTAAGCTATAGACTTTATATAATATGTATCTTTATTTAATGTATTTATTCTTTTCTGTTTCTCATAATTTTCTTCTCACGTTTTTACCACGCGCGAACTTGTGAAAAACTAAATGAAAAACTAAATGGGTGTAAATGCTGTTAACAGATGAACTGAAGAGACGAAATATTACTTATTTTACCTTAATCTCGTAATATTAATTAAATATATTAGGGATCATATATAATTTTCTTTTCTTAAATCTCTGTCAATCACACATCTTTATTATACGAGATTAAAATACGACAATTAATAGAATGGAATGAAACTTTTACATGAAATAGTTTTACAGGCCAAAACGATATTAGATTTCATATACACATAATAGATAGCACTAGAATTAACAAATCACAATGTCTTCTACATAGTATATGTGTGATTTTCTTGGTTTAAAACGATATTATGAAAAATGTGTCTAGAAAGATTTCTATACAGAACATTGAAGATGAAATTTGGTTTAATTCCTCCACTTGAATAATAATAGAAAACGTCTTAAAGCGTATCAAGATGATATTTTTGAAGAAAAATTCAAGAAATAGGCAAGCCTGGTTTTATAAATCCTTGACTAATCGTATGTTACATAATCCAACGTTAAAAACATCACTTGCATTGATTTAACGTGTTTAAAGCATGTTTATAGTGTATGGAACTCTATTTGTGAGACAGTCCATAACGTTCCATACTCACTATGCAAAAAAACAGAATGCGAACGGGAATGGCTGAATAAGTGATATTCCGTTTTCCGTTTTCCGTCTCCGCCTTCTTCACCTCGTCCGCGGATCTAAAAATAATCATTTACTTATTCATCCAAGCTATAATAAAACCATGAGTATAAACTTGTTAATGATAACTATTCACAATTTTTGCAATTACTAATAAAGCAGTAATAGCTCATACTTTATTTATTAATGTATTGGCCTATCGTGTTTTAGAAATGTATATAAGGCCTGGCAAAATGATTTGGGTTGCTAATTTAATTTCATCCTCTTTTTCCCCATTTGAAATAAAAAGAAACCATCACCAATTGATACAAACAATAAACAAAAACTACTAAAAAACAACAATGTCCTTTGTCAAAGATTTTAAGCCAATTTCTTTAAAAGATACTAACCTATTCAAACCAATTAAGATTGGTAATACCGAGCTAAAACATAGAACCGTCATGCCTCCAGTTACTAGAATGAG
>JAJLYB010000158.1:0-22605 GCA_030674245.1 Jamesozyma piceae
TAACTATTACAACTAACTTTAATTAATAAAATCAACCTCCTGATAGTAACAGAAAGTATTCTCGAGCGTCACAAACTAGAACCATCTACAAAACACCAATTATTATAATTCGTGATAATTACAGACTTAACAGAGCTCTAACATAAGGAATAAATTACAAAAATTAAATAACTTAAAAAGAGACAACTCTTACAAAAAAACAATAAATGTTTCCGCGATAGTTTAATGGTCAGAATTGGCGCTTGTCGCGTGCTAGATCGGGGTTCAATTCCCCGTCGCGGAGAATTTTTCAAAAATTCCCAATAGGAAACCCATCACAAGTAATTTTTTCTTTTTACTGATAAATATTTTAACGTAAGATTGTTTAAACAACTGACGCAAAGATTAAACACAAGGTCATACCCTAAGTAGCTTACATCTATAACAATGAAATTTGTAGCATTAATATCTGGTGGTAAAGATTCATTTTACAACATACTGCATTGTTTAAAGCAAAATCATGAATTGATTGGTTTAGCTAACTTATATCCATCTGAGGATATTCAAGACATTGATAGCTATATGTTTCAGACCGTTGGGTTTGATATAGTGTCTCAATATGCCAAATGTATAGAAAATGTGCCTCTGTTTCGACAAGCAATCAAGATTAATACGTCCAAAAATGTTGAATTGAATTATGTCCAGACAGATGATGATGAAATCGAAGAGCTGTATACATTATTGCATTCCATAAAATTAAAACATCCTGATTTAGAAGCTGTGAGTGTTGGGGCTATCTTGTCTTCATATCAAAGAACCCGGGTTGAAAATGTTTGTAATAGATTGGGTCTCACAGTATTAAGTTATTTATGGCAACGAAACCAACTAGAATTAATGGAAGATATGTGTCTTATGTCAAAAATAACGGATAAAGAGTTAAAATCTAACCAATGTGCTAAATTAGATGCAAAACTAATCAAAGTTGCTGCTGTTGGATTAGATCAATCACACTTAACTAAATCATTACCACAAATCTTGCCAACTATGAAAAAACTAAATAAGCTATACGATGTTCATATTTGTGGCGAAGGAGGTGAGTTTGAAACAATGGTATTAGACACTCCATTTTTTAATAAAGGATACCTCAAGTTAAATGATATTGACTTCAGTTCAAACGAAAATGATAACAACGATGGTGTATATAATGCCAGATTAAAAGTACAGTTTCAGCCAAGGACCTTACCTATCGATTATTTAAAATCTCAATTAGATATGCTACCTATTCCAAATCTGTTAAATGAAAAATGGGCTGACTTATTAAACTTATTAAAAACTGAGATACCTAAACCTAACAGAATTGCTGCAATTAATACCAACAACATTAACAACAGTAACAACAGTAACAACAGTAGGCTTGAATTATCTACTTCAACCAATCAAATAGATAATCTCATGTACATATCTAACATGAGAACATCTAATAAGAAATTGTCTTCAATTGAAGAACAAGCGCAGGATATATTCAACCAATTGAAGATAATACTAATTGAAAATAACTTATTCCCATCACAGACTATATTTTCTTCTTTAATTTTGTCTCAGATATCAGATTTTTCTGCGGTCAATAAAGTCTATAATAGCTTTTTCGATATTTCCAAATGGGGTCCATTACCACCATCCAGGGCTTGTGTTGGATCTAATAAATTAGGAAACAATATTCTGGTTCAACTCTCTGTTATAGTAGATACAAATAGCACAATTAAGTCGATACAAAGATCAAAACTTGGCAATGAAGAATTTGAAGATGATATTAAGTTGAATATAGATAAAAATGGATTACATGTCCAGGGAAGATCATATTGGGCACCATGTAATATTGGTCCTTATTCCCAAGCAATTTGGTCTAATAATGACGGCAATAGAGTTAGCCACATAGCTGGGCAAATTTCATTGGTGCCAAGCTCAATGACCATGGTTGATGAAAATGATATGTATTTACAATCGGTGTTAGCGCTAAGGCATTTTGATACAATAAAACAAACAATTGATTCAAAAAAACAATTATTTATGACTTGTTTTATTTCGAACAATGGCATGGTTGACATTATTAAAAAATGCTGGTCTTTATATTGTTCTGAAATGAGTTGTGAATCTGATTTTTGGATAAATAAAGAAGATGATCCAGAAGAGTGTTTAATAATTGTAAAAATATCTCAATTACCAAGAAATGCATTATGCGAATGGGGTGGTGTGGTGTGTAAGGATACAGAAGTCCATAATGATATTATGGAGGAGAATATTGAAGAGAAAGACCTATTGAGTATATCATCAAATATTTTGAAACTAACCATAGAGAATGCTTTCCATAATATTGTTGTTTCAACTAATGAGAAAAAGAAATATTTTATGACAGAATTTTTTGATTCCGAGCAAGAATTGTTGACATTTTTAAAAACTATAGAGAATAATCTACAAATGACCTTATATTTCAATCCAATATTAGTGCAAGATACCATGCAAGACATACTTAGATCTAAAAATGCAGTTGAATTTTATCCCGTTGAACAAATCTTTGATTACAAGGGTTTGGAACACCGTTATGGGATCCACGCCAGGTTATAGACATGCTTATTTAGCGTATTATATATATATTTCCTGTAGGAAATCTTTTATTGAGAAACATATATATTTTAAAATAAAAACAAATACTATTAACATTTTTTGTTTTAAGCATATGCTCACTGAACAGCTAATTTCAGTAATTTTATATTGCCGTATCTTTGCCGTATAAATTTTTTTATTTAAAATTATCCGAATTTAGATACAAAATGATAGAAGAATTTGATGAGTTTTAAAAAAATTACCCAACCCTATGAATTTTACAACGAATATTCTAGGCTATTTCATCATTGTATAAATAGTTTATAATTTATTCTAGGTATTTGGTACGTACCATTTTTTTTCGAACTCTTAATTTAAGATCAAAGCATCGTAAAAGTTCAGTGACAGGAGAACGATAAAAAGAGGTAAAACTGTGCCATGAATACCAATATTTCAGAGTATAATGAATATAATGAAAATTATGAGAAGTTGATAAATTTAGCTAATGGAATTATTAGAAAGGAATCTATAAATAATCCACTAGCTATAAGAATGGTTATAGAACGTAGATTGCGAAGATATTATAGAAAAACAACGCCGGCTATTAAGAATATACAACAGCTTAGATATGATTTGGTTGATAATTATTTACTGCAAACAAATGTGAACGACTATGATACATGTAGCAACTTTTATGCTGCTATAGATGTGGATAATTTCCAAAGAGCAACAGACACAATTCCCATTACATATAAAAACCACATGATCGTTGATGAACGTTTCATATCCATGATATCTGAAGAACAGCTAAGTATGGAAGAATTAAGAAGTAAACTTAGTTATAAACGTGCAAAAGATCGTGAAATTCAAAAACACTGTAAAGACATATATGATTCAACTCCCAATATTGATTTTGAAGACGAATGGAATAACTACTTAGAGTCTCAAACAAATACAAATGATCAGGATTATGAAGATATAAACCAAAATAATGAGAGCTCCTTGAATTACAACCCAGATTTTCCAACACATGAAGTAAAGTTAACACCTGATTTACAAGGATTCAACAATTCATCTTTAATACCGCCTATTCATGAGATACATGTGAATACAACATCATCAGATCAGATTAAACCCTCCTTACCAACATTTAGTGATCATACAAAACAGCGTGATATTTTCGGGAGAAAATCAAATATTGTTACAGTGGCAGATGATATTCTCAGAAGGAAGAGATCAGTTAGCCCATCTACATATAATAATAATAAAAATAATGAAAATAAAAAGCTTCATAAAAGTATTATCCAAGAAGAACTTATCAAAAGTGTCCAGGATAGCACAGCAACAATAGAAACCCTACTAGGTAAGGATGGTACTGGTTCTATGGATCCTTTAATAGGTTATGTTCAAAATGAAAATGAGATAATACGATCACCACCACCAACTTTATTAGAACAGAATTCAGAGGATGAAATAAACTCTACACGAAATTTAAACATAAAAGAGGTATTAATACAAAACCCAAGCGTAACTAATAAAGTAAATCAAGAATTGAAGGAAAATCAGTTGGAGCAATTAATAGCAAATGAACAAGACGGACAGCAAGATGCACAGATAGAGCTACGATCTGACATTAGATTAGAAACAGACTCAAAATTAAATAAGGAATCTATAGAAATATCAAATGGAAGTCCTAAACAACCCCCAGTAGAAAAGAAATTAACGCTTAAATTTACTGAAAGTACAACTACTGTGGTAAATAAAAATGAAAAGGCAGAAAGACAGGGTAGTATTGAAGAGGATGCCAAAGTGAAGAATTTAACACAAAAACATCAAGATAGCAATACCAAAACAATTAATAGTGAAATAGAAGGAAATAATGGTTCAACTCAATCCATTAATTCTAATAACATTCAAAAGAGTAAAACCAAGTCTAATTCATCAGAGACAGAAAAGAATATCCCCACTTTTCCTATGGGTATCTCAAATAGATTGTTAGATAATAATTTAATACACAATACCAAAGAAGATCAACCATATATTAATGATATGAACTCAAGAGACACCTCCCAGAAAACCAATTCAAACCATTCTGATCAAATAAAAAGTGGGAAATCCTTAGTACTTACATTACCTTCAAATGATAGTTTTAATAAATTGAATTTGGGCACCGAGCGTTCTCAGAGTAACCTGATCTGTTCTAAAAATTCCCCTAATATCTTAACTGCACCACCTACAATTAAAACGAAACCATATGAAGAATATAACAAAGGCTTGAACTCTGGCAATCCAGTTATTCATAACCGTTCTCATTACAGGCCCTCTTCAACAAGTTCGAAACTAAGTTTCTTTAGTACAGCCCCTTTAAATAATACTGAAACATTGGAACAGAATCAGAAGAGTAAACTTGAAGATGCACGACCTCAAATTTATCTGAATCCATTAAGCATGAGATTAGCCTCAACTAAAAGTCCACCATATCGTAAGTCTGAGGATGTACGACCTTCAAATTACGTAAATCCATTAAGCATGAGATTGGCGTTAACTAATAGTCCACCATCTCATAAATTCCGAGGTTCTGCACGTAAAAGTAACATTATTAATGACTATAAAGAACCTGTAAAATTAGTTCAGACAGCTGAGATGAATAGTTTGAGAAGTCTAAACGATTATGAGGGTGAAGCACCTAAATCAAGGTATAGTGGGTCTGTTTCTAATAACGATTATAGGCCGTATGATGATAACCGGAAAAATGAAGGAGATCGGTATCAAAGTAACAATTCATTTCGGGGAAGAATACCATGTGGTCCAAGAGCGAAAAGAAACCCTAAAGCGCTAAAAAGAATGGGTGATCTTGCAAGGAAATATGATTTAGATTAATTTTCAAAAGTAAATACGACTAGAAAAGATAACAGGTATAAACCGTCTTTTTATGGACCTATTTAATATAATATTATTATAATATTTTTTTGGTTATTTAAATATGATTATATATACGTATATATGTATTATATATTTATTTATATGAATGCTCCTGAGTATGCTAATGACCAAGTTAAACTTTGACCATTATCTAAAAAGTTTCTATTAAAGTTTGGATCGTTAAAGAATGTATATGATTTTAATGGATCATATAACGCTAAATTCAACATTATAACACCTTTCCAACCATCATTCACATTTGCAAAAATTTGTTGTAATTTTTGTTCCCATTCTTGTTTAACAAAACTAGGCGTTCTAATAAATGATGATGCGGGTGTAATTGGTATAGCATGAATCATTTGAATGTATTCTAAATTTTCACCAAAATAAGTTGTATGGTCAATTTTATTTTCAAATAGTATACCGCTAACTTTATTTGGGATAAAATTTTTTGGTTCTATTGTGTTAGAATCATCATACAAGAAATAACTGTTCAACGATGTTCTTAATATACCTAATTGTAAATTAGCAATATTAATTAAATTTGAATTATTAGTTACAAGACCCCATAATTTGATAGCATAGGATGCATTAACGTCCTCTGAACTTGACTCTTCATCTTTACCATCACCACTTTCAAATAATCCTTTTGCCCAAGAATGCCCATTATACCAATCAAACGCTCTAAAGACAGGGAAATATTTATCTCTAGTTGATGGATTCGCATAGTCTCTTAATAGAGTTTCAACCCATGGTTTATTTAATTTCAACCATTGAAAATCATTCGAATATATTTCTGAATCAACTTTTGCAATGATAGAAGAGGCAATAATATGGTAACTATAATGGAAATGATGATCATTATAATATGAATTGCCGAAATCCTGTGAGGATTTCCCTGACGAGATAATACCACCCCATGTGCTATCATAGACTAATGGCAAGATTTGTTTATTATCAATAAATCTTTGCATTGCAGTTTTCAATTTTGGTAATAATACCATTGTTAATGCTCTATCATTAATTATATAATGACAACAATAAAGTATCCAGGCGTACTTGGCTAGGACTTTACCTGAAAAATACATTGAATCTAAATTTGATTCGTTTATAACATCACCGTTGACTTCCACTGAGGCAGCTCTTCTAATGGAATTTATCATTGAGCTTGAATATTTCACTTTTTTATTTGGTATTGTGGTAAACGGGTTGAAATTTAATTCATTATTTGGGATTTTAATTTCCATTTCTAGTTCATTTGTTAAAAAACCCCACATTGTGCCACATACTGTTGAATCTAAATATGAATTAACTTTTTTCTTTAAAGTGTTTAAAGTTAGAGAATTGACATGGTGTGGTAATGCATAGATTAATGTATTTCCTGATAATGATGAACCTTGAGTAGTATACGAAAACTTGTAATTTGCTAAAGTATCATTTGGTATAGTTGCATTTAATTTAACGTCTATTGGATAACAATTCGCAGCCCTATCAATTAAGCTGTTACTTTCAGGGATCAATTGAAATATACACCCATTCACTGATTTATTTGCCTGGATTGTATTACCATTTCTTAGTGAAAGCTGAATTGAATTATCTGGACTTGTAACATACAGAGTCCAAGCAATATTATTTTCTAGTTGGACTTGATATTTTGATGTATTTGATGTTATTGAGTTTAATTTACTCATTGATCTAAATCCAATAGCACTCTGCAAAGTTGGTGTTAGATTGTAATAAATTGCAGTAATAAAGCCCATGCCTTGAACTAGAGGCATCCAAATAAATTGCGAGTCACTTAGTTTACATTGTAATTGTACAGACATATTTTTAACATCCGTGAAGCCCAATTGAACATTATTAGGCACATTGGAGAACTCGTTTGAACCAAAGACAAATGCTTTAATATTTGTTGGAGAGAAATAAAATTGTGGAGGCGTTTTTTTAGTGTCAAATACTCGTTGTTCTTTTCTAATATGCGCTGCTGCAATTCCCAGGAATGGCAATTCTTTTGTCAACCATAGTGAATAAGGATGCGTCCAGACTGGGTTTCTTTGGCTTCCCATGAGCATATTACCGTAAAATTTGTTTGTTTCGATGCTTAATGTATCTGAAGTTTTTTTTAAATTCTTTGGTAGTGGTACCGGGTGAGTTACTGCTTTAAATTTAATTATTGATGGGATAGCTATTGAAATTGGTAAATTAAAATCTATGGTAACTGCTTCAGTCGAGATTGATGTATTTTGGAAATTATTAGTCAATTCATTTATTTGGCTACCATTAGTTTGTTCTTCATCAAAAGTTCTGTCCCTATTTGGAGATAGTCCAGTATTTGATATAGTTGAAGCACTTGAAACACTCGAGACACTAGAAGCTGCTGAGGCTCTAGAAGCAATTGAGTTTCTGGAAGGTGTTCTTGGTGGAAGTTCTGGTTCATTCCCTGAGACAACTGAATTTCTAGAAAGTGTTCTTTGTGGAATTTCTGGATGAACACTTGAGGTAATTGAGTTTCTCGATGGTATTCTTGGTGGAATCTCTGGCCCACCTTCATATGATATGCTATTTCTTGAGGGAACCCTTGGTGGTACTTCTAGCCCAGTTCCAGAAGACATACTATTTCTTGAAGGTAATCTTGGCGGAACTTCTAGTCCATTATCTGAATAACTGGTTCCATTCACAGATGGTCTTGGAGGTATATATGGTTTCTCATATCCCTGGACTTGTTCTGGGTCTTGGAGGGTTACACTTATTCTAGGGGGAATATCAGGCTTTAAATGAACCCCCGGTCTTTGCGGCATCTGTGGAGCTGGAGATTCTAAGGAGTCTGGTGTTTCCAATGGATCCAGCTCACTGTACGGAGGGGGTGTATCATATTCATTAGTAGCTATACTAGTAGCAATAGAAGGTTGTGACATGGTGTTTTGTTGCTGGCTTATGAACGAACCAGGTAGGGGAGCAGGAGATCTATTAAATGCCATTTTATATCGTTATAGGAGGTTTCCTGATACTTGGATTGGGTTGATCTTGTGGTTGAGTCAATAATTTGACTAGAAACGTTTTAAATCGTCTTTGTGGTTAAAAACAACAATAAACCAACCCTAACGATGTTAGGGTTTATACAGGGAATAAACCAGGGTTCAAGTAGGGTTACAAATTTGCAGAAGTTGGAAATTCTAAGGCTCATTTCTTTTGTGGTTTATTCAAATGGTTGAGTGATGCGATGGATGATGGTTAAATTAGTTAAGAAGCGATAAATGAAGCAATATAACAGTAGCAGCATATGATCAATTGCGTTTCTGTGTGTTACTTTATGTTTTGTGTCAATAAAAACCTGAATTTACAATTTTTCATTTGCACAAAAACAATGGAAAATTTTGTTGCGATGAGCAAAAAAGATTTTGGATGGTATTGATTGATTGCATGAAAGATAGTGATGCTCATTGTTGGGAGTAGTATATAAAGTATAGAAGTTATGCCTGCTGGAGGAGATAAAACACAATTACCTGGATCAATATTAAATCCACTATTGCAAGAGCAACGGCTCCTGGCATTAATTTACCATAGGAACAAAAATCAGCATAGGATGTCCAAATGGTGGAAACAATTTAATATATTCAAGAGAGTAGTAACTCATGCAATAGATTCAATATATGTTATTAATGACAGTGACAAAAGACGGGAAAGTGAGAACCATGGGATAATAAAATTGTATAGATTGATTAATAAATTTCTACGGCATAATTTGAAAAATATTTATTATCAATTCAATGGTATTATTCAATTAGGACAATTTATTACATTGGGTGTAGTACTTGTAGGTAATTTAAGTCGAATCAATAATTTGTTTGAACAAATTAATGAATTTTATTCAACTGAGTTTAGTGTATTTAAAACTAGTAAAATCTCAAGTCTTCAGAATAAGTCAGACATGCAGTCATCAACAGCCACCGTGCTACATTTAAATAATGAAGAGGTGGGTGAAGAAATTATAGAGAGTATCATTAATTTACCAATGAGACAAGAATCAAAACTGAAGAACCCTCTAATAAACTACAGCAAGAAAAAGAAAAAGAGTAAAAAGCCAAAGAAATCTAAATCGGCAATAGACAGCATATTTGGGTAAATTGTCAGAAAGAAATTAAATATATTCATATTTATCTATAATATGGTCATGGTTTTACTATTGATATTATTATGAAGAAATAAACTAAAATTGTATAATTTATAACGTTGATGTCTAGTTTGCACCTCTCCTATTTATTATTCTATCAGCCCATGTTGGTAAAACAAATGATGATGAGTGAATCATTGCATTATAATATCTAAAGGTCGCCTGTTCTTTCTCACTTGGTAGTCTACATGGGTTGATTAAATCTGTATGTTTATTTGGACAGCATACGATCAAACCCAATTGACCAGAGGTATAGGTTGGCACCATTGTATAGCAATATTGTGTATTTGAAAAGACGGTTTTGGCCTTTTTAATTAATCCAGATAAGTAATCAATATTTAACCAAACATTCTCAGATGCTTGTGCAATAATAATACTGTCCTCATTGTGTAATGCACTTTTCAGTAATTTAAAATAATCTTCTTGAAAGAACGCTTCAGCTGGACCCTCAGGATCTGAACTATCTGTGATGATAACATCAAACTTCTCTTTAGTTTCCTTGAGAAATTTAAACCCATCACATAAATTAATCTGGACTCTCTTATCGTCAAGGCCCTTGGACATTTCTGGTAAATATTCCCGTGATAAGTTAATCACGGTCTCATCAATCTCAACTAAAGTTATCTGCTCGAGACACTCATGTTTAGTCAGTTCTCTAATAACACCACCATCACCACCACCAATAACTAAAACCTTCTTAGGGTCTTTATGCGCATATATTGGAATGTGAGTAATCATCTCTTGATAGGCAAATTCGTCTCTTTCAGTACATTGTATTATACCATCAAGCACCAGAACATTGCCGTAATTTGTACTCTTAAACACTAAAATATCCTGGAATTCACTATGGGAATGGTGCAATATCTTTTCAACTTTCAATGTGAATGCTTGACCAGGAAAATGGATATCGTTAATTTCCCTGAACCAACCGTCAACAACACAGGGATGGACCAGTTTGTTACTAATCTCTTTATTACTATTATCAGTCATAACTCGTCTAAATATACCTGATTTAGCTTAGTTTAATCTAGACTAAGATTATCTTCTTTCTTTCAATACTCATCATCATCGAGGATAAAAACTTTTTTACAGATCGAAAATTTTCAATATTTTTTTAGTTTTTCTCTACAAAAAAAAGTTTTATTTATTTATTACTGATGTTGATGCTAAATTAAGAAGGGTGAAAGGGATTGCTTGGTCTGTGTTACTGATTGAGCATGGTAGATATCATCGATGGGTCTGTACCAAGGTCCGGTTCAAATTTAAGTTCAAGGTCAAAGGAAAACAACGGTCTGTCAACTTCTCAATTGGTTGAGCAGGCTCAACAATTACAGAGTGAAATTAACACTATATTTAATAAGTTCTCTGACATCAATAGACAAATTAGAATAGACATAGATGATTTCTGTAATATTTATGAAAATAGTATGACCAATACTACGAATGTATCCGCATTAAAACATGATAAATAACTAAATATAGTTGTAGATTCACATTATCCATACAACTACATAAATTATATATACTTTTCTCTCTTTATATATACATAAATAGATATTACAATACAATAAAACCACATCCAAGGATTTAATATGCCATGTTAACTTATGCAAACCATTTTACCTTCTTGGTGCAGTACCTGCTCTTCTTGGACCACGAATAGGTGGTGTAGGCTTAGAGTCTAATCCCTTCTTAAATAACGGCGCATTCTTTAGCATATCAGGTAATACAAAAAACCTGATATGTGAACCTCTTATAAATACCTGCTCCATTCTACCAATTTTATTATTGTCACATCCAGTTATTGTTACATCCTTTAGCTGAACATTCATATTATCTTCACTTTCAATAAGTTTACCACGGTACGTCTCACCCGAACTTAATTCAAGAGACACGACGTGTCCCTGTGCTTCATTTAATAGTTTAATAGGAATATTACTCATCTTTATGCACTTCTATGTACTTAGTTCCTCTGCTTTCTCCTTTCCTGTAATGCTTATTCTTTACTATTACTGTATGATTTTTTAAACATCGTAAAATTGTTAAAATAAAAAAAATGTGAAAATAAGAAGAATCCAAGTCGGTTATTAAAGGATACTATTACATATTCTTCAACAAGAACAGCCATAAACAAATCTGGATAAGTAACAATGGAGGTTCATATAGAGCATGTTCAGTTGGAATCCATCAAAGAAATCAATTCTAATATTTGTTCTTTACAAGTAAATGCTAATATCTTTATCTTTGCTTTGAAAAATGGTAATATATTCGTCATTAATTTAGATAAACCCTCTGCGATAAATAGTTACAAGGTCCCTTTGCTAAGCGACTCAAAGAATTCAACTACATCTGAGAAAATATTGTCAATTTGGATCAACCGCAACAGTACAAGACTATTTATCAAGACTAATTTTGCTAATTACTATATTCTAGATATTTCATTATTACTATTGTCTCAGGATAAACGGAATTGCTTATTTACTATTAAGAAGTTTGTTAAGAAAAATTGCGATATAAAAATAGTCCATTGGTACAACGACAATTCTCTATTATGTTCGACAAGTACAGGTACAATATATCTTATAGATTTCGACAACCATGGAGCAATGAATAATCCAAAAGTGGTGAGTTGTTGGAATGCATCCAAAGGTACTATAATTGATGGTATACTGTATAATGAAGAAGTAGGTAATTTATTAATTGCAACAAGATCTAAACTCTTGTTGTGGGAAAGTAAGAGTCTGGCCTCACCAATAGATATATTAAAGTTAGAGCCGATGGAGATTGAAGATTTTAATAATTTAAATCAACAAAATGATTTGCAATACCAACATCAACTTAAAAATAGATTCACTTCAATTAATTATTCAAATTTCGCTTGGTTAACAAATTCAGGCATAGTTCATGGTGATATATCAGTTAAAACGAAAAATATTTTGGGAAATGCAAAGATTCTCCTCAATATTGAAGTTCCAAAATTAAATAATGCAGACCCATCGAATATTGACGAAATGAACACTTTTATTAAAGGGATTGCACTAACAGATTTCCATATACTAATCTTAAGAGGGTCCACAATAACAGTTATAAGTCAACTTAACAATCGAGTGGTATTCCAAGAATCAATAGTGTCAAGCCTCACAGCAAAAGAAAAATTCTTAGGGTTAACTGTTGACGCCAATTTTGAAACAAACAAAACGTTTTGGTGTTATTCAAATTCAAATGTTTATGAGATCATTATTAATAAAGAGTCACAATCAGTATGGAGATTATTATGTACTCAAAACCAATTTGACAAGGCGTTGAAACTATCAGATTTAAACTCTTGGGAAAAAAATTTAATACAGTTTTATAAGGGTAATTTCTTGCAAGAAAACAATAAAATGATAGAGGCTGCACAGTGTTTTGGTAAGTCAGATTCTGTTAATATTGGATCAATTGCATTAAAATTTATGAATGATATTAAATATTCGAAACCAGATTCATTAACTGCACTACAGGACTATCTAATAGCAAAATTAAATTCATTAAATGAAAATCAAGTGGATAAATATCAAATAACCAAGACACTATTGTCAAGTTGGATAGTTTGGAATTTTATGAAGCAGTTAAATGAAGTCGATGAGCTAATGAATACAAATATTAATAAAAATCACCAGGGGGACAATGACGTTATAATTACAAAGAAAAATCATCTTCAATTAAGTTTCAACAAATTTTTGATGGAAAATATAAATTCCTTGGATTCAAAGACTGTATATCAAATTATATCAAACCAAAATAGAAAAATGGACTTACTATTTTTTGCAAATTTAATCAACGATTACGAATATGTTATTTCATATTGGATCAAACAAGAAAATTGGTATGAGTCATTAAAAATATTATTGAATTTTCAAGATACAAACACAGTTTATAAATATTCAACGATACTCCTGATCAATTCACCAGATGCTACAATAAATACATGGATGAAAATTAAAAATATATCACCAATTCATTTACTACCAGCAATTCTTACCTTTTACACTAATTACCAAAAAAAAAATTTAATTGCAAAAGCAACATCGTCTAATAGTGATTATAACGAAAAAAACTATGCTTTAATTTATTTACTTTGGTACATCGAAGGAAATGATTCTACAACGCCATCACCACCGGCCATATTATACAATACTATTCTATACATGATGATTACTGGCTGGCCTAATGATAATACCAAATTGGATTATGAAATAATAAATTTTTTGAAAACCTATGAAAATAGGTACGATTTGAATTTTATTTTGAGACTAAGTTTGAAATTCAAAAAGAATAAAATTTCAATATATTTACTCTCAAAATTAAAACTTTATGAAGACGCTGTTACAATTGCAATAAATAATGATATGCTAGATGATGCGAAGTTTGTAATTAGTGAAATTGATAATAATGAAAACAATGGAGCTAACAGTGAAACCGATAACAATATAAAATTAAAGAAAAAGTTGTGGCTAACAGTTTCAGAATACCTATTGACAAATATATCTTCAACAAACCAAGATATTAAACAGACAACTAATTCAATTATTTTTGACTCAAGTGGTATCGTTGAAATTAAGGACTTAATGCCATTATTTAACAAAGTTACAACAGTTGCTAATTTGAAGGATGAATTAATCAAAAATTTGGAAAATCACAGTGAAAAGATGAGTAAAATTTCTCAGAATATTAAAAATTCAATTAAACTAAAGGAAATGATAAAAGTCGATATTGATAATTTTGATGAAAAGTTTAGCATCATCGAACCTGGCAATTCTTGTAATTATTGCTTAAAATTTTTACAAAATAGAAAATTTTTGATTTTCCCTTGTAATCATTGTTATCACAAGGACTGTTTGATCAAATTAATATTAAATTCAGATGATTTTAGTCTAATTAGTCAAATAGAAAAATTAAACAAGAAAATTAAGAAAAACAACAACGTTACAACTAATAATGATAATATTGCATTAGAAAAATTAATAACAACGAGGTGTTACTTGTGTAGCGATATGAATATAAATAAAATTGATGATCCATTAACACTTAATGATTCAGAACTGAATCTGTGGAATATCTAATAGGTAATACAAAAAATGGAGAAATTATATAGATATAAGGATGTATATAATATTATATCAATACTTAGCAAAAATCATAGCTTGCAAAACTTCTTCTTGCCCATGAATTAATTTTCCATTTAATGATACCATAATCTGTACCAATAACCAGTGCGCTACCATCATTATCATTAACCCAATCTATTCCCGATATATTATTTTCTTCTGTTAACGCATTGCTCGCACTATTGGCACCAGAATAACCTAGTGCTGTATTAATCAAGCTACTATTATCATACCTAATAGTTTCATCGTTATAATTACTGGCGCTATTGGCTCTATGTGTATAATAATTACTCTCAGTGTTAATATCATCATTTTCGTTCTCAAAAAGTTGATCGTCACTTTCAAATTGAAGTGTATGTGGGTATCTTGGTGTTGAATTTAACGCACCTGTTGCTGCTGTTGATTCTGAAGATGTTGGGTATGAAGATGCCATTGTTAATTCTGGGTCAATAGATGATTGGTTATCGCCGATAATTATATTTTCCTTGCTATTAGATGAAGTAGAAATCCTTCTAATAGTAAAAGAGGGCCTTCTTCTATTACTTGCATTATGCTGATTATGAAATTGATGAGAATTGCTATGATTCTGGTTATAACGATTATTATAATAGTTTTGTGTAATAGATGATGCAGTTAAGTTTGAAGTTGATGGCGAGTTTGAATTTGATGCTAATAAAAATGCTGATGCAGATAAATTCGAAGAAGAAGGAGATGCAGACGATGGTGGGTACACAGAAGATGTAATTCCGTTGTTACTATCATAATAATTGTTATTGTATATAAAATTGTTGGATGCTTTATTTATTGCTTTGGGGTAAGGTAAAATTGTTGGTTCTAAATATCTTAATGGGAGTTTATTTGCTGTTGTTATCCAAGGTTCAAAATCATTTGTCGTTCTTATTATTGTATCCCTTGGCGCTGATGAATGATTCATTGCCATATTGTTGCTATCTGATGATGAAGGGTATCTTGATCCTGTTGGTCTAGTATAGTATGCATCTGTGCTTGTATGCTCATCAGTACCTGTTAGTGCTGAGGATGACATCATGACAGTTTTTTCGGCTTCAGTAGACAATTTATTTGGTAAGAAAATAATTTGATGGTTCATAAAATTTCTTGTATCAACTACATGTACTCTACCTTGATGCTCTGAAATAAAAAGTAAATCGTCCAAACCATAACTAAATCTACAAACTCTAAATGCTCCGTTATGTGAATGTGGTCTTGTTGAATTGATTTCCATTAAAGGCGAGTTTGTATTTCTGATATCATAAAGTAAGCACACTCCATTTTGAAATAGTGTTGCAAATTGTAAATCGTTTTCCGAAAAACAATTATAAAAGCCATGATCACCATTTGGTGTTTCAAATATATTATTATCTATGTAAAGGGATTGGTCATGGATATCAAACCTCGGTAATCTTTTAATTTTATTATATTTGGAATTACCCCAATCTAGTTGGTTATCATAATTTAATGAAAATTGATTAATTAGTTCGTTTTGTTTATAAATTGCAAATTTATTTGAATCACCAGAAACAACCATTGTCTTACCATCATGAGACAATGCAGCATTGTTTAAAGGAAATTTTAAATCCGAATATCTTTTGATTAGTTCAATAGACCGATTACTGACATTGCATTGATAGATATGGCCATCATTATTACAAGTATACAGGTTATAGTCATGATTTGATTTATTAAATAGGGTAACACAATTATTGATAAACTGACCTAGCACTACTGATGTGGAATAGTTTGTTTGTTCATTATAAATCGATAGAATACCTTTCCATATATTGGGATTGGAATAATTGCTATTGTCCAGTAAAACGTTTCTGGTTGCCAGTTTAATTGGTTGCGCTGGTGAAACTGAAGTATTACTGCTACCTCCATTAGTATTATGCTGTTCATTACCGTGTGGCATTCTATTCCAATTAGTTGGGAAGCCTTTATCATCAGAGCCAACTAAGCCACCACAAGCAGTCAAACCGTTTAATTCTGTGAAACATCTAGGTTTGAAATTGAAATCCACCACTTTCTCAGATGGTGCACTATAAGTTTCTTTGGAGAGCCTATATTGATTATTTGATGACAGTGTGCGTATCTTGTTATGATTATATTTTGAAATTTTAGATTTTTTGTTCATCATTCCATTAGTTTCATTATTGCTATTGTTTATACTTAGACAGTTTGAATCAGTATTCAACACTCTTATTGAATGGTCGTACATATAATATAGCTTACTGTTGTTTTTTGAATACGGTTTAATGCAATCGCGGAGCTGCCAATGATTTATGGTGACCTTTGCGTCGAATAGTTCCAGGCCTGGCATAAGATAATTTTGAAAGATTTTATCTGAGCCCGTGTTTAAGTTTTCATCGTCTATATCACTAGGGTCATTAAATGTTCTTACTATTGTCATGACCACTTATTAATTCTGTCGATAAGAGTATTATGGGATGTTTATTCTATGTTTATGTGTTTAGTAATTTATTAGTTTCAGACTTGAGCGGAGTTTTTTCCTTATATATATATATATCAATCTGGGTTATTATTATTATTATTATTATTATTATTTAAAATTGGGTATAAAAAGTATATGCTGGTGATTTAATATACGTTTATTGATATAGCTGTATTTGATTTGATTTGATTTGATTTGATTTGATATGGTATGATAACGGAAATAACGGAGGATGTTTGCTACGTTATCGTGCTTATAATTTACTTTTAAATTATTTAGTAGTTTCTAGTTATATATATATATATCTATTTGCAATCGTTAGATCATTCCTTTGATCTATTTTTATAGTTTTGGATCGATCTAATCGATCAAATTCCATCAAGCAAATCCATTCATTGTGTCTCTTTAAGATTGTTCGTTGCCACCAGATTCTCCCTTCAGTTTCCCGTTTTTTCATGTTTCCCTTTTTTTATCGTGTTCACCCCTTAAAATTTGCGCACGTGACGTGACCGAGTCATTTACGACTCAGAGATTCGACTCGATTCGATCTGATCGGTAAAGACATATGCTAGGTAGATCACTTGAGACTCATTAGCAGCCTTGCAGCGTCGTTTGTTTCGTTGTCTGTACCCACCTGCTGTTGTTGCTTGTGTTCTCTTTCGTTGCTCATTGATCTTAGGGATTCTGCACCGATTTGTGCCCAATCTTCTTCATCGGTATCTGAGTGAGGACCTCTTCTTCTTGTTGCACCATTACTGCTGTGTACGGCATCTTTATATATATTTTTAGTGGTATAGGTAATTGGTAACGTGGTGACTGGGGACCCTAATGAATCTGCAGTTATTGAGGGTAACTTGATTGGCGGACTGCTTCCATGATAGTGTACATCTCCCAGGGACGAAGTAAGTGTGGATCGAATACCAGATTCCTTTGATACTGACAACCTTGATGACCGTCTTGCGATCTCATCGTTAAATGAGTCTCTCCGAGTTTGGCGTTGAAGTAGTTTGTTTTTATCTAATTCTTGAATAATACTATTGTTTTCATTATCGTCGGTTGCACTTAGATACGATATGTTTGGTAACGGTGGAAATATGGAATTGTTTTCTTGGTTGTTTGGAAGATTGTTATCGCTTCTGTTATTATTGCTGTTATTATAGATGATCTTGGTATTGTTTGTATTGAGACTATTGGATAAATGTGCTGAACGACCTTTTGAACTCGATCTACGACTTCTATTCTTTATGATTGGCCTTATCTTTTGTGCTAGCAACTCTTGTTCTGTAATTCCAGGTGATGATTCGTCATAGACAACACTTGATTTTCTTCGTCTATTAAAAACAAAGACACTATTTGACTTACTCTTCCCACGTACAAAATCTTCATTCTTTTGGTGTGGTTTTAAAAACCCCAGTTTATATTCATCTTCCTCTTCATCTTCGTCATCTTCTTCATCAAATATATTGTTATCCTCTTCATCTGTTTGTAAGGCATTTTCATCTATGTACATAACTTTTGGTTCCTCACCTAATTTTGAATTTCCAGGTAATTGGTAGTTGTTCGATGGATGCCGTTGTTGCAATTGTTCTTTGCTTTGAACATCCAGAAACTTCTTTCCCACACTATTGCTGTTATTATTACTCAACCTTCTTCTACTTTCGGTTCCATTATTATCTCTTACTTTTGAATTTAATTTATTTGTTATTTCACGCTGGTTGTAAAAATCAGTCGGATCCACTTTTTTAATAGTCCATAATCCCCAACCAATCTTTTCAAAAACTATAGAATTATCCTCATCTCCAGTCTCCATTACATTCATAATTAACCTTCTTTGCTTTGAAGTCGACAAATTCTTGAAAAAGGGTATTTCATCACTCAACGACTGTGTAATAAACCTAATAGCCAATGGCCCTCTATTCGTTAAAATATTCGAAATCCTATCGGGTGTTACCATCTGTGCAGCACTCTGGGCTTCAATTGAACTTATAGGCAATAGTTTATTGGCGCTATCTTTAATATCTTCGTCGTCATTACTGTTACTATAAATTGGAGATTTTTTGGAAATCTTAGTTTGTTCAGTAGCCATCTTCTTTATATCTTCGGACAGTTAAATTCAATTATCACACACACTCTTACAAAATATTAATCTGTCTGATAGGTACTTTTGAAATAACTGGAATACCAACTCCCTACACTAATGCTCTTTACTCTGTTTTGTTGTTCCTCTTATTCTTCTTTTCACTATCAAAGAAACAAAGAAATTACACATTTTTCAGTTTTCCACCCCAGAAATCAAACCCTAAAAAGACCTATAATTTCCTTAAAATAACGCGTGTTATTTAGTAAGGGCTTAGAAATTATTACATAGAAATATAAAAATGACCTATATACATGACCTAGGGTTGTAAAATTGGTTATATGATTCTCTGTAACACCACTCGGGTGGGGTTGTAATGGTTGTTCAGGACTATTCACAGTAATCCAATTTTGTTTTAAGGGTATTGATACTGATATAGTAGTAGGTTACTGGTTTTAAGTGAATTGTGCATGGAAATAGTCAAGAGCAAGGCAAATCTAGAGGAATGTTGATGACAATGGTGTTCTTACTCATGTATGGGAAGAATATATAATAGTTATACTAGCAATATTTGAATATATATATAATATGTATGTTGGTTTTGCAGCGATGATTCACATTGAGGTGCTAAAAATTCGGCTTGCTTCTTAAATAATTCATATATGTTTCAGGCAAAACGTCAGCATATGTAGCATTGGCATCCTTACCACTTATCATATTCTGTTCCCATGATGATTTCTTGCCTGGTGTAAATTGGTTGCCAAATTTATGCAATCCATATATCAAATCTTCATGACCGAAGTGAACATGGCTTTGGCACAATGGCGAAGGCAATGTATCCATTCCATACGCAACCATGCAAACGTCCGTCAAAATTTTGGCTGTGAGCCCCCACAAGTCTCTTGTCCTCCCAATTGTTTTAACTTCTTCATCAGAGCTTAAATCTTCCATTTCTTTTAGCCAGGAAACCTCGTTTACATTTTCTGCAGGGTAGTATATATGCCGAATGTCCCACATTAGACCGCCCCATTCCATGGTAGATTCTTTATGGCTGATATATTCAGGCGTATACTTTGTGTCATACATACTTGCAAAGAAAGTTCTCAAGTCATTTAGCGGAATTGAAAACAATGATGAAGTCTCACCAGGGTTTAAAACACCAAAGAAGTTCTTGACATTCAAAGGACTACCATACACGTTATTAAGGTAATCATGATTATTTGAATGCACAATCTCATGACTATTGTGCAAGAAACAAACTACCGGTTTAACACTTAATAAAGTCTTGGACATATAGCATGGGATATCTAAAGTAATATTTTCTATTTTCATATCACAATTCTTTTGTAATAGAATTGAATCACTTGGTAACCCAATCTCTTCCTCTGCCTCTCTTCTAGCTACCTGTTCAAAGGTTTCTTGGTCATTGTCTGCCTTTCCACCTGGTAATGAAACATGACCTGAAAAACTTCTTAAATTTCTAGATCTTTTTGTTAATAACACTCGAAGTTCACCTCTTGCACCAATGAACAATAATATTAATACTGCAGATCTTCTGTTCGATGGCCAGACTGAATTTAGTGGATATTGCCTTCTATATTTAAATTTTCGCAGATTATCCAGTAATTGAAGTGGTTTAAACATGAGTTATAGTAATAGACACAGTATTTAGTAGTGTGTGTTTTGCTTACTCCCTTGATTATTTTTTCCCACACTAAAATATTGGGGAATGTGGTTAGTATTTTTTTTTTTTTTTTTCATTTTTCAAAACTTGACAACCCTGAATATAAATGAAATATGAATACAATTTAACGTATATTTTACAGCATCTCCAGTACAGTAAAGCGTGAAAATAATAGGTACTTAGTGAACTTTAGTCTTATATAAAATACTGAGATCCTAATTTCCAATATGTTCTCCTAGTTTCTGCATTAAAACCTTGAATTATTGAGCATTTTATTGAAAATATACTTCGTGGTGCCTTTAGATCATGAATATATATCATGTATTGCTGTATCTGTCGAGACAAGTTCCATGGCTAGCATGTATACTACCTATAGAGATTTTTAAAAATAGAATTAGTTATAAGTTAGAAAATTTTTGCGGCAATTGAAATTGAAGATTTTATTGTATTTGCTTACACCTTATCTTTACTTAGCAAATTTATAAATGTGTCTGTACATAAACTTGTCTCTCAATAAATTATTTTCTCTGTGTTACAATGATAAATACATTAGGGTGGGTAAAAGTTATTCCCCAATCAAGTTCTTAAAGCATGAAATATTACAGAAGACGTACATTATCTAATGGTGTAATTAGATTAACTCAATAAACAAATGCAATCTAATATCCAATGTTGATGATAGGAAGTTATTACTTCTTCAATCCAACACTACCTAAGCTACAATTACGAATCTTAAATAAATTAATGAATAATATTCAAATATGTCTTAATGAATAATATTCAAATATATATTAATCCGCCTATCTGCATTTACAAAATAACTAAAACAATAAAAGGTAATGAATAGAGATCAACAACAAAAATGAGTTAAATAAACCACCTAAAGGTATGGTTTGGTAACATGTACGAAAAATATATTAAACTCAAAGACTGGTACTAGCAAAAGTTTGAATCTCTTGTAGATCTTCACTCATGTACAAAGTTTAAACTTGGTCTTATTCAACATATAATGCCCATCTTCTCAATTGCCACTAATGGATGGTTAAAGTACAAGTCAATGTTATGTTATGAACATAACTAATCTAATATACCTCTTGGTGGATACAAAGCTTGAGAGGTTAGTAATAGACTCTCTAAAATGTTAATATTTTATTGAATGGTTGTATATTAAATATCTCATATAGATTTAGGAGAAAGCTATTTTCAAAAAGTTGTTCTTAGGTCTATTGCTACCAGTAGTATATACTATTGTAGGTAAAATATTTAACCAAAATATTTACACTGAAACCATTCTCAGTAATGCATCCAACAGGGTTATTAAACAAAATTCCAATCATAACCAAGGAAACTGTCCTTATATACTGATTAGCTGTTGATAATAAAGACTTAGAACTATACATTATTATAGTATAACTGGATTGGTGTTTTTAAGCTATAAACTTTATATAATATGTATCCCTATTTAATGTATTTATTCTTTTCTGTTTCTCATAATTTTCTTGTTTCGTTTTTACCACGCGCGAACTTGTGAAAAACTAAATGAAAAACTAAATGAGT